>JAIPRM010003653.1:0-25380 GCA_025469315.1 Stegophylla sp. TES_Ste_2020
GGTAGTTTTTTCCAAAAAAAAAATTGAAGAATTGAGAAATTCAAAAAATGACCTCTCTAAAGTACAATCTAGAGGCAAATCCGATTTCAAAAAGTTATTGATCGAAACTTTTGGACAAGTATTTCTAAACGAAAAGTTGTACACAGAAAAATAAAAAATAAACATCATTGTAAAAACACTAGCTTCTTCACTTCATTCAGAATCTAAAATATACACATTATGCAAAACATATATAACATTACAGAATTATGAAAAACAATAATAATAATAATAATAAAGAGAAGGGGAGGACGCGACTGACACAGCGGCGGGAAAAAACATCGTCACACCGACGACGCGGAGGCGTAATAATAATATTATTATTGCGTCACGGATGTTTGTAAAACACGCGACGGGGTGGCGCGCGGGCTCGAACAACACGCGTTTTGTTTTTTTCGCAAAAGAATTTTAAAAAAAATAGGCGTTTCCGCGTTATTGTCTCTCCTCGTTTTTTTTTTTTTTTTTTTTGCACCGGTCGCTAAACTATTATTATTATTATTATTGTTAATGACAAAAACGAAGGCGATAATAATGTACGCTAATTTATACCAATATTATAACAAAAACCTAGACCTAAATAACCTGTCGAGGATGGTCATCGCCGTCGTATCAACAATAATAATAGTAATAATAGTAATATCGAGTCCGAAACCCAAACGTTTCGGCGGAAACAAGAGCGGAATCGTCCGTATAATCGCATTGTCGCCGTTGTTATTGTCAAAATAATAATAATAATTAATATTAGCGATGCACTGATGCACAAAGATATTGTATTTCGATATCGATCCAATTTTTCGACGTCGAATTCTTCTCTTGAAAATTAATTACAACATTTTTTATTTTTTTTTTTTTTTGTTTACTCATTTGAGGTTTAAACTTCAAAACACGGTAAAACTAATCATATTCACGCTTATTAGTTAAATAGACACGAATTCTTATTTTATTAGACATCCTCAATGAAATACTGACAATTATTATAATTGTTGTGTGTAATTAACTTAAACTTCGCTTATTATCGTTAATTAAAGGAATTTTTTATCGTTTCTTTAGAAATCAACACACTCACGAAATGACCATAGAATACCCATGGTGCGAAATACGTTTAACTTTTTCGTATATGTTTTTGGTATTATAACGCGTATCTTTTTAGACAGAAAACTTGTTTTAATGATGAAACCCGGAAAAGATCAATACACTAATGTTACCGTTATAACGAATAATTAGATCCGCGTGGGTTATTCTGTCATTAAATTATTAAGCGATATATTTAACGTTAAACTGACAAAACAATTTGTCCCGTACATAATACTGAAACTCCTCTCAGAATCATTGCATCGGTAAAACGCTTTATCGATATCGTTTCTTTGAAATTCAACACATCCACCAAAGGTATCCGAGCGAAAGAGATAATCACGGTGCGAAAGGTGTCTGACTTTTTAGCGTATAAATCGAGTCTTTATAAAAAAAAAAAAAAAAAACTGATGATAACTAATATTATCATAATAAATGATCAATAAAAAATTAATTTTTATCTCGTGAGAGGCGTAATTAGGTGGGGCTTTCAGGGGGCTAAACCCTCTCAAAACTACTCATAGCCCCCCTCCAGAATTTTTGAGATTTACATACGGTCAATATCTTTTTTAGAGGGCAGGCTAAATCAATTAAATAAATATATTAGCCCCTCAAAAAAAAAAAAATAATAAAAATATTTTAAGTTGCACCAATGGGGTATATTCTGCGAATACGCCACCGAACACTCAGTCACGTGCTCAAAAAACGACACACTCGCGAGCGAGTTATAACAGACACTATCATTCACCGGTATATTTTGAAACGGACTTGTCGACAGTTCATCATGAATGATTAATTCATCCGGGAAAGATGCCCCCCACTGCGTCAAAGGGCCCGCGGGTACTTTGTAGGGTTCGGCACCTGCCGCCAAAGTAACCCCGTTGTCGCCGCCTCGCCGACCCACCTCGGAACACAATAATTACTGCAATATTATTAGACCCTTCGGCCACCATCCCCTAGCTGGAGAGTATGACTTCGACACGCCTTCGTCACGTCGTCAGACCAAACGACGTAATTACAAAGTACGCGCGCGCCTAAGTCTTAATTCCAAAAACGGGTGGGTTCGTATTTCGAGACTAGCGTTTGATACGTTCTCCGAACCCTCGCGCACGAGGATTTCGACACCGCCGCGACCTTTCGGAATTTGTCCGTATTTTCGTTTGGCTTTTATGTTCGTTTCCGAAGGGAATCCGGAGCGTTGGCAATTGGAATCCACGTGCCGGGCCGACCAGGGCCGGTTCTTGTTATTTCGCCGCCCGGTGCTTTATCGAAATTCCACATTCATCGAATCCAAGTAGGAGCTGGTAATGGAGTAAATTAACCCTATCCCCTTTTGCTCGTATAATAAAGTCTTGTCACATTCGTGTTATACATTTTCAGTTTCAATTTTTATATGCATTATTACTCCTCCCTCTCTCTCTCTCTCTCTCTCTCTCTCTCTCTGTCTGGAGAGAAAAATAATCTCTTTCTAAATTACCACATCTAGAAGATAATTCTGATTCGAAAAGTTGCTGGTCGAAACTATTGCACTGGTATTTCTAAACGGAAAAAATTACTAAAAAAAACACTAACACAATGGCATAATCAAACGGTAAATAATTATTGATAACTTTACTTTTCTCACATAGAACGTGGAAAAAAAAATTGTACGAAAAGTATAAATACAAACATAGGTGTCAATCGACTTTTTCTAAGTATTTGTTATTTCTTTCCCGTTTGCTAGTAAGTTTTCTTTGATCATTACTTCGAAATTTAATAGAATTTATTGTCTGAATGCTGTTTAAAGTAGGTGTAGGTAAATTGTGTTAAAAATTAAAATTAGAAATTAATCTGTAATAAAACGAATGAAAACATTTAAAACTATTAAAACTATACTAAACTTTAGGCTTTATTTGCACGTGTTCCATTCGGGACGGTTTTAATTTTTACATATTTGGATAAAATAATGGTTGCTTAATAACAACAAACATAAAAAATTTAATGAAAAGAATAAAAATCAGATGGAAACGGATGAAAAGAATAGTACCAACGTTAAAGCCGAGAGATGGGAGACGGAGAGCAGAGCTAAGCAAAAACAATAGTAGATTAAATCTAAAAATACTAAAAAGGCAAACGGTTTTACATTTTTGTGACTTCTAATAAGTAGCTCTGTTTTTCGCTTAAGCCTTTTCATTTGAACAAAAAGCATCGCGCATAATAGATATTAAAATCTTTTGGTCATACGGTCGAAAAAATTAAATTAAGCGACATGAAATGACTTCACAGAGAAAGCGATAATAATAAATAATAAAAAATACAAAAATAAATGTTATCGAGAACGAAATAATAAATGTATGTATGAAAATATTATATTGTACAGCTCAATGCTTGTGTTTTTTACGAATTCTCGTAAAATTTATCAAAAAGAGATACCGAAAATAAAATGTAACCAACACGAATAAATGAATCGAGATAATAGATTCAGGGCATATTTGACAATTCCCGAGGGATGATTTTGAAAAGGGAACGATTTTTGATTTAATTATGTTACATTGACGAAAAGCGCTAAACTTAAATTTATTATTTTTTTTATACCGTTCTGATGGCGATTGTTAGTGTGTGTGTGTGTGTGTGTGTGTGTTTTTTTAGCCACCAAACGTAATGGGTTTCGATTGTCCACTTTGGTGTGAAAAAATAAATAGCCGCTGCATGACGATATTGTCCGTTTACCGATACGGCACATTATCGGACGCGATAACTAAAATGTTTGCAAAACGAAAACCTAACGCGTCGAAAGGTTTTTCCACAGTATAGTTTCTCCGAATTTACTGGAAAAATATCATAGCAAAGAATAAAAATGGTTTCATCCGGCAGTCGTTTGAAAATTAACACTGCAGCCGGTTTTTCGCGAGCGTGTCGCACCCTTGAATAATAGGGCTTGGCGATTATTGGATTTTGATAATCGATAATCGATCGTTGTTGTACGGTCGATTAATCTTTGACAATTGAAAAATAGAATAATTATTAGTAATCAAATAATCGATAGTAATAGCTGAGTAATCGTTAACAATCGAATAATCAAATAAAAATCATATAGATAAATAATTACTCAAATTTATTATATTATTATAGAAAAAGTATTAACTCATTTATTTAAATTTATAATAAAAAGTATATTCATACCATTAATGAAGTTAACGGAAAACATAGTTTTTACTATAAAAAAGTTTAGAATTTCGAAAAAAAAAATTCAAATTTTTCCAAATTTTACGGCCATAAAAGGGGGGTAGGTAAGCATATAAGGGTGTTACACTAAACATGTTCACCACCTTTTTTTGGCCGTAAAATTTAGAATTTTTTGTCGGAACGATCAACTTATTATGAAAACTGTGTTTTTCATAACTTTTTTTTCCGTATCATCTTAAGGATGTCTTCTGGAGCTTATAAAGACCAGCGCGACTTAACGTTCAAAATTCAAATCATCACACGAGGTTCGATGGGCGTTTTTCTCACTTTTTTAAAAAAAGTTAATGTTCGTTTTCTACCGTCCGAAGCACTTTATTATCGCTACCCTCTCCTCTCCCACTCCTACTCGACTCGACTGCGCATTATTTTTTAGCTCGACAACGGCTGCACAGTGACGTACACTAAACGGATTTAAAACGAACAGCGTGTACCGCCGTCCGATGTCCTCTAATCACGTTAAAAACCCGACGTCGGGCCTGTATCGATATACGAGGGATTTAAACGAATTAATTCGACGTCCCCGTAAGTACACGGGGTACTGTCTACCAGAGAGAATTAAAAAAAAAAAAAAAAAAAAAAACCATATTCCGAAAAAAAATCACCCGTTTGCACTCCGCATAACGCCACCGTTCGACTCGGTAACTCAGAAAACGGAAAACCGTGTTCGAGAGGACATCGATATGACGTACATATTAATAATTATGTAACGGACAAAACGAAGTGATTGTTATCACTCCGTATCTTCAGGTCATACTCTTGGTGGGTGTGTTGAAAATGATGACTATTATTGACTTCCTTCGTTCAGAACCGTCTTGTTGAAAAAAATGATTTATCGTTTCTTTAAAATTCTACACGCCCACCACCAAGAGTATCTGACCCGAGGAGCGAAGAATATCCGTGATGCGAAGTATGTCCGACTTTTTTTTAAATCGTGAACGTCCCCCCCCCTCTCACATTTATCCGCGTGACCGCGCGTAATATCATGACAAATTTTAAGTACACTTCGGCTCATTGTTACAATATTATCACTCGCCTTTATAAATTATCATGAACACCGCCTGTACACGCGTATATACATATATAGAGGCTTATACGACTTGCACAATAATTAATAATAATAATAATAATAATAATAATATGATTGTGTATTGTTAGCCGGACCGAAACTCACACTGTAGCACCGCGATCCGGGATTCGATCGAGCCGGAGGGACGTTGCGGCTATATTTTCATAGGAACGCGGCTGTAGTGGCGACGGCGAAAGGGATTCGCGGACGGTGGAGGATATCCGCTTCACCTCCGAAGCGCCGCCGACCCTGTCGTTTCTCGTCTCCGCCACCGCCACCGTCCCGTACATAATATAATCCTCTCTTCGCCGTCGTCGCCTCGTCCGACTTTGCGCGAACTGACGACTAAGACGGCCGTGGCGGTGGTGGTGGTTTCAAGCGGGGCGCGAACAAATTCACCCGTCCGAAAGTTCGACGGTATTCATCATTTTATTATTATTATTATTACTACTATGCGTACCGGCGTGGCGGCGCGATTCCCTACACTTTTTCCACATACATTATTCACTGTCGGACGCTGGCGGCGGCGTGAACGGCTCACCGGCCCGAGGGCGCCTCGGAAATTCCGCGTACGGTGACGACGGCTTAATACCACCCCTACCCCCGTCAATGTATCTAACTCTCCCACTCCCGCAGTTTCTCTACCTCGCCCCTCAATATCTGTCTCTGTCTCTCTCTCTCTCTCTCTCTCTCTCTCTCTCTCTCTCTCTTTGCTATTTCCATTTCCATTTTCCGTTCCTTTCCCACACTTTTCCGGCTCTCAACATACTTGACGATTTACCGATAGAAATTTTTGGTTATTTTACATGTATAATTATGAAATTTCGTTTTGTTTTTGAAAAAATTATTAATCGCGTTCGATTTTGACTAATTTTGATATTACCGACTAGTCGTTTTAAAGAATGTCTAACGTGGGTAGACGATGACACATAGAATTTAATATGAACACATAATTTTTATGATTGTCTAGCCATTGTCATTGTTGACTAAGACTATGTAGTTAATAGCAATATATCAAGTCAATAAAAAAAACAATTGAAGTTAACTTACCTATTTAGAAATAAAAAATAAATGATAAAGTCAAATTTTAGAATAATTATATAACTATATATATATACATATATTATTATGTATGGACAAAATGTATTTATGAATATCACTCATTTTCGCATGATTAACTGCAATAACACTTTGACATACAAAGCCGTTTATTAGATCAACAAGTACATTTATTAAATTTCCATTTTTTTTTTTTTTTTGCATTAGCACCGTTGTTAAGCTCAATGTTGTTAAGTTAAAGATGTTGAACGTTCAAAAAATTGTTGTAATTTAAACGAGTGGAAGGTTATAAATAACCCCAGCCCCTCCCAAACATCCTACTGAAAATGTCACTGAATATAATTTATACCGTTCAAATATTGAAAAATAATAAAAAATCAATATTCTCAGATACTCAAACGCTTTACTGGAGATCGAAGACACTAGCTGATGATTTTGATGGTTTTACACCTTAGTTATCACACATTTATCCATTTTTAGTATTTCAATACTAATTTATCATATAATCTAAAAAAATTAATCTTAAGTAAAATCGAACGGGTTAACTAATAAAAACATTTAAAATGATCGATCACTCGATTATAAGTACGGTAAAAATTACAGACATCACGTTTACGCGCGCACACACAATACATATTATATTCGTAGAAGGAGGAGTGGGGGAATGGAAGCAAGAAATACTGAACCCCTCGCTAATAGATCCTCTGAAGCGTTCGTCCTTTACTTGTTTTTTTTTTTTATTTTATTTTTTATTTTTATGTTACAAGAAAGAACTATAAAAAAAAAAAACTAATCAAGTGTGTGTCATACTCGCACGAACTTAGAGTTCCGTATCACGTACTAACTACCAAGTCACAAAGAGTAATATCATAAGAGTAAACTCATAGGGCGGCGCATTTTTCACGGCTGCCCTATAGGCGAGGTGGAAAAATTGTTAATGCTTTCCCGGCGGAGTTAGTACGGCTACAAACTCTGAAAATGAAATTATAATATAATCAAAACTTAGTCACTATATACAGTATGTTACACACAATGCACCTATTTATTATTTATATTTTGTTTATCCAATTAACGTTGGTATTAATATTTTATTTCGTTATTTTGTATCCACGGTTTTTCCTGAATATTTTACCATTTCACATTGTTAATGATTGAAACTGTTTTATATTACCGTACAAAAAAAAAATTGAATAAATTAAATTTGTGAAATACAATATTCTAAAGTCATATAAACTCCCTTTGAAGTGATTAAATTATCAATAATGCATAAAAATTCTTGCCAAGTGGAAGTCACCGTGTAAACTTTCTTTATTTTAATTAATAGAGAATTATTTAAAATATATCTTTTAATGTAGTAAAATTAAAATATTATATCTATTGAATTGAATAAGATAAACATTAATTATTTTCCTTCAGGGTAAAATTCATTTTTAGCTCATTTAATTAATAAATTATAAAAATAATTAATTTCATCTTATTAATAAGGTATAATAATATAATATTTTGATTTTAAAACGCTCGGTGTTTCGAGTCAATAATAATATGAAATAATAATAATATATTATAGGGTCGGAATACGACTCGTATATTCGCATTTAAATTTCGGTTAAATATATTGTTTAAAATAATGTCAACTAAAACTGTTATTGTACACCTACTAAGTATTTAAAGTTCCTGTCCAGCAACAATATTCATTGCTATGAAAAATGTGAAAAAAATTAGTTTTCATTCCACAGTTTTATGTATGAAAACTGAAGATTTAATCTGAATATACATTTTCTTTTCGCCATTGCATAACGGAATCACATTTTAGACATTCGAATCATGTGAAATTTCATCGAAATCGATGGAAATATCGTAGTGTGACATGACGGACACGTGATATGTATGGACGTGATAAAATTACAAGAGTTCGGTGTTTGTCGTTTGGCCAGAGAACGGTAAAAAGAATTCCGTGTCCCTGGCATCGTCTGTTTTAATTGGAGAATCGAATGATTCGTCGCAACGAAAGTGATATAATTTGAACAGATCATCAAATAGTGCAATTTGTGCACTGATTTATTGTGAAAATGACGTGTATCCAAATTTAAATCATTACTACATTTATAGTAATATTAATAATTATTAATATTAGCTATACTACAATTCCCGTATCATTTGCTTCGACCGAAAAAACCTTATGAAATACTGAAATACAGGACGCAAAGTGAATTAGAAAAACCTGCGGGATACTCTTGTCTGAAACAAAATAATATCGTACCTTTCTAATTTCTAATTGATATTTTTTCGATCCTAAATTGTAATATTTAGATGAATAAAATTCAATAATTTCTAAATTGTTTTTAAAAAATCCAAAATACATTTTATATCATTTTATGCTATCTATGGACAGCATAAAATGGGCAAAACGGATAGAACGTCAAAAAATTAAAAGTTTAAATACATTTTATTCAATATTTCATTGAATTACAATGGTTAAAAACGTAAAAAAAATTGAACAAAACCTATGTATTTTCAAATGTTTTCAAAACGAAATATCAAAAAATTTTATCAATTCAACTACATAAAATGAATATATATAAAAAAAAAAAAATTAAAATAAACAAATAATATATTCTTCTTATAGGTATAGTACTTTTTCCGCATTAACCATGCAATAGAAGGAGAAAAAATAAATCAAATTTCTATGACCGTGGGACATTATTAAATACAATTATAAAAGTTTGTGCAAAAACAAGTCGAAAATACATTCATTTTCATTCAACTTACAATAGTTAAAAACAAAAAAAAATATTCGATTTTCGTACTGTTTTGTTGGTAAAATCTAAAATAAATCTCATACTATTTTTTTTTTATACTAACCAAAGGAATATGAAAATTATTATTATTAATTTTTAATAATTTTCACATTCCTTTGGTGGTGTAAAAAAAAAAAAGAATATGAGATTTATTTTAGATTTTACCAAAAAACAGTACGAAAATCGAATTTTTTTTTATTATTACGTTTGGGACTTCTGTGCAATCACGTGATGGAAGGTAATATAATATTTTTGAATTTCGGCCAATCGCGCGAACACGACGGATTCGATGATGCGCGTGTTACGCCGCCGGCTCTATCCCTCGCGCGCACATTTCAACGCTACCGATCGGAGACAATAATGATAATAATAATAATAATAATATGTTATTCGACGGCGAAATGTAATTCACTTTTGTCGGTCTCTCACGGACCGCCGCCGTCACGAACAGCAGCCGGTCCGCGTCTCCGGTAAAACGAATTTCGCCGACACGCGCCGCACAAACGTCCGTACGAGACGTAATAATAACACGCCACCGATATTAAAAACACACTCGAAGACGTGATTTTCCGAACGAACGTCGTCGTGAACGACCGAGAAAACGACAACGTAGACGACGAAGACCGTCGGAAACCGTGGATGGACTGCAGTGGCGAGTCTGGAGAGAGAGAGAGAGAGAGGGGGAGACGTCAATTGGTCGTTTAATAAATATATTAAAAAAATAATAATATAAAGTAGGACATACTTGGCACCACGGACAATCTTCGCTCTTCGAGTCAGATACTCTTGGTGGGCTTGTGGAATTTCAAAGAAACGATAAATCATTTCTTCGGCAAGACGATTCTGAATGAAAAAAGTTCATATAATATTATAAAGGTCAATAATGGTAGACATTTTCTAGACACACTCACCAAGAGTATCTGACCCGTAGAGCGAAGAATACCCGTAGTGCTAAGTATGTCCGGCTTTCTTGCCTTTACTTTGCTTTGCTTTACTTCACTAAAAAATGTTAGCAAAATGTCCAACATTTTTTGTTTCACATTTTCGAAATTTTCTAGCGCAAAAATCTTTCTTATATTATTATCTATCTATGATTAAATTTTCATAAAGTTTGAATCAAAAAATTATGGTTTCCGAGTCTTTTTTGTCAAATTTTGGGTAGTTTTTTCCAAAAAACAAAAATTGAAGAATTGAGTAATTCAAAAAATGATTTTTCTAAAGTACTAACTTGAGGAAAACCGGGTTTCAATAAGTTACTGCACTCTTGAAGAATGCATTTTTCATCTCAAAAAATACACTTAAAAGTTAAAATGCTCACAAAAAAAATATTGTATAAAATTCCCTTAAAATGCCAACAAACGCACTTAAAATCGTCATTAAATGCATTAAAAATCCAAGAAATTTCTGCCTAATCAGTAAGAAAAATTCCTTTTTATATTTTACTTAAATTAAAACTATTTTATTTATTTTAGTAATATGCGTGTAAAGCAATTCTTATAACCATTTTGATTGAACTTCACTGTAAACTAATTTCACTCTGATTTTGTAGTTCTAATTTATTCTCGAATCATGAAAAAATAAACGTTGTAACACACGTATACGTACAGCTGTTGGGTAAAATATTTTAAACCTCGGATGTTGTTATTTATGAAATATAAATATGACGGGTATACTAGAAATATTTTTGTATTGACGGAATTTGATAAAAATAAATAAATACAGTGAAATGAAATAAAAAAGGAAAAAATTAACTGAAAAGGCAAACGAATAACGTAATAAATTAAAATCGTTATTAAAAGCGAAAAAAAAGTTTCAAAATCGAAAAGCTACGCATTATGATCAGTTAAAAAAGAAAAATGAGTGTAATTTCCAACAAATTCCCGCCCCGATGTGATAAATAACATTAAATTCTGACGTATATTTTAAAACTTTACTTTTTAGTGTTTGAATTATGCCGCTCTCTTATCAAATTCCTGCGGGCGTCCGTGCTTCTGACTGTTTATCTACCAGTGAACTGATAGTTATGTAATAATTATGAAAATTCCTACATTTTTTTTTCATTTTAATAATTGTGATCATTGTTCACTAAGATGTTTTATATGCCCTCCATCGGCTCCATCATAAGGGTTGAATTTATAAGTATTTTTTTTTTAAATCAGTACTTCGACTGTTGAGAATTGTTTAGATCATGGGTGATTATCAGTAAATTATATCACGGGGTGGATAACAAATGTGGAGGACATTAAATTATTTTTATATTGAATTGCTTTGAATTGAACGCGTTGTCTCTGAGTGTCAGGAAGTTAATCAAACGTACTCGTAACTTACACACGTAACTTCTGTGATGTTCCCATCAAATTTGTTGAGAGTATACGCTGCACCTCCCTCCAATTTTTTTCTGATGTGTAACCCCGCCTTTTTTGATTTTTCAAAAAAGTCATGTGAGTATACCCTATGGGAACACCACAGCACAATTATTTATGTAAGATAATAACTGAAAATGTAAAATATAACACAATTACCAATGAAAAACGATGCACCTACACCTGTGTACTTACCTAAAGACAGTATTGTCCAATAAAAAACAAGTGTTTTCTTTATGAAAAAATTGTGTCTGTATGTCTAATACATTAATTATGTCTTATGAATGCATAGTAATTCAGTATTTTAATTGCGTTTAAAAAAAAAAATAATAATAATTCTAATAATATCGAAAAACATAATAAATAATAAAACGTTACTTGAAATCAACGAATTAACGTCCGTTTCGGACGGACTGCACTGACAATCTTGTAATGAAACGCCCCCGACGTCATAACGTAGTACATTATAAATTTTAAGCGCCTTATATTATGAAAATTATTACAACTGTTTGTAATGAAGATTAATCTCGCCGAGTTTTCAGGATTATAATCTAGACAAAACGTCTGATCTGCGACCTCTCGAGCGTTGAAAGAAGTTTCGAGAAGTTTTTTAATAGCTTTTGACTTTTGAATTTTATGAACGACGATTTTATTTTTAAACCATTTTATGCGAGTTTTTTCGTTTTTGTTATTTTTCTTTTATTTATTTATTTAATTTCATAAAACGGTGGGGGGGGGGTGTTATAAAATATAATAAACAAAAAACTAATGAATTATCGGTTAGACTATACCAAGCTACGTCTATGTCCGAAATATGTTCGATTTCCGAATTTATTCAAAATAGAACGTATTCTTTTACCGCGCATTACAAAATATAATGCGTGTCAATAAAATTTAATGAATCGATACTCGGAATTCGGTGGTTGTACCAATTACAATACGGATCATATTCGCAATAATTAGTTTTAGCGAGGGTTTAAAGTAGTTTTACCCGGAACGGCTGCCAATATTATAAATTTTGAGATTATATAACGCTGTTATTGGTTATGTTTTAAACCTTTAGGATATTTAATTCGTTTAAATGAATAATAAATAATCACAAAATAATAATAATAATAATAATAATTGTTTTACAAAGCTACAAATAACACGAATCGAACCTGCGTTATGTTTATTGTTGTTCGTGTTACGCGGATATTAAAATCATTATATCGCGTAGTACGGAATAAAATAACGAACAGTTATAGCTCTATGAAACGTAATTGATTTGAATATTGGTAGGTAATTGAAAAATTCGTTGATTAATAAGTAGGTATCAACTAATTAATTGCAAAGTATATTTAATTGCTTACACACATTCTGTTCCATCCAAATCCGTCAGATCAATACCGTTGTGTGGTTTGCTAGTATGATCGATTTAAATTATTCACAATTCCTACTTAACCGGATCATAATATTATAGTAAATCGAAAACGTGTGTATTTTTAAACACTATTAAAAACTCACTAATTACAATTAGTTAATTTGTATATTTCCTGACTGCCTATTTGACGTTGTTTAAAAGTTTCTTGTTATATCGGATACACATTATTGTTTTTATTATTGACATAAGAAGAACAAATAAGGAAAAAAAGCAATGATAATTGTCCAAACTACTTAAATGATAATAAAAAATTTCTAAGAATCTTTGAAAATATGTAGACTAATAAGAATTTTATTCATATTTTACGAACAAGTCTCGTAACTCTCGAATATCATTTTTTTTTTAAACAACTACCTAATTTATTTAGAGCGAAAATATGTCGTCCTCGCAATCGCATTGTTACGTTATTATTCCTCGTGTTCACATTTTATCATTCCTTGTACTAGCTCCACTAGCTCCACCGCGTCTTTCGACCCTTAAACATCCCCTGGCTCTACCCTACTCAACGGCGTGGAATTTCAACTGTCTGTGTTGAATTTCTTCGCAAAAGCAAATGTCATTGTTCTCGTATAATCCTATTTTTGATAAGGTCACCACTGCTGGCTATATTGTTCTATAAAATCAAGTATTAAAAAAAAAAAAAACATTACTATTGTGCGCCTATTACGTTTTTGTGCATGACTAAAATCGTTTGTAAATCTATTTTCAGAAAATCGATTCTTTTCGATCTTGATCGGTAATTATTTTATACGCGATTTTCTGTCGAAAATATGGTTGTAAATAAATTAATAGATTATTAGAATTATCCGCTGACGATCAATATAACACGTTTTTTTTTAATTTCGAATCGAACGCGATCAAATCGGTCGTTCGTAAAAACGATTTATTTATCTGTTACGTTCGGTGAAACAATATTCACGTATATATGAGCTAACGCATATTAACTGCTGTTAGGTAGGTGTTAGTATTTTAGATTCTGAACGAAGTGAAGAAGCTTGTGTTTTTACATTGATATTTATTTATTTTTTCTTCTTTTTTATTTTATTTTTTTTCTGTGAACACTTTTTTGTATGAATCTACTTGTCCAAAAGTCTCAGTCAGTAACTTTTTGAAACCCGATTTGCTTCTAGTCGGTGCTTTAAAGAAGTCATTTTTTGAATTTCTCAATTCTTCATTTTTATTTTTTTTTTTTTGGAAAATATTATCCAAAATTTGACAAAATAGACTCAGAAGGTCAAATACTCTTGGTAAGTGTGCTGAAAATGACGACCATTATTGATCTTTATATTATTAATTTCTTTCGTTCAGAATCGTCTTATTGAAAATGTGATTTGTCGTTTCTTTAAAATTCCACAAACCCACTAGGAGCATCTGACCCGAAGCATCTCACCACCACCAAACCTCTTCGCCAAATGCTTTGTAACGTTTTACAACGTCGACAGCGGTTTCACATTGATCACGCGTTAATTTTCTCGAAAAGTCGAGGTTGGGTTTGAAAAACGTTCACTTCTTTTTGACGGACTGAAGTTTTTTTTCGACAATCCCGAAGTTATGACACTTTGAAACGACTCGTCTCCCGTCACGCCGCGATCCGCCTTCGCTCTATGACTGCACTCACAAGTCCTACGGACGGACGTTTCCTTTCTCCCCCGCCTTTCGCCCGACGGCCTTTTTAATTATTTCGCACTCGACAAGTGTGCCGAATTCTCATCGTTTCGTCCCCGTTTCAGCCGACTCCCCGACCCCTCCCCCCGCCAACCTCTTGCCCAGTTTCTATTATTATTATTATTATTATTATCAATCAAAAATCCCGCGCGGAAATTTAATTTCTCCGCGGAAAAACCAAACATTAATCCGTCACGGTTTGTCAATTAAAAGAAACAAAAAAAATGCCGACTTAATTGAAAACGTATTCGTACATAAAACGAATATACATATACATGTATATAAATATATATATATGTGTGTGTGTGTGTGTGTGTGTGTACAAGTGGAATAGAAAAATACGGAGTATTTGTTCCGTTGTTTCCGGGGCCCCCAGAGTCGTATTTGTTTTCCGCTCGAGTCATTCGGATGGAAAACCCAGCCGACTGGAGAAAAAAACGGGAAATACAATAGAGCGAATGTTCGAAGATAATACAGATATCCCCCGAAAAATGGCTTTACCGGGAAAAATCACACGTAAAACGCTATAAAGTTGATTGAAAAGGTTCTCTTTTTTCTCTTTCTTCTTTTTTTTTTTTTAATCATTGGAATCCATCACGCGCGCGCGGTACACACCACGCTGGCCTGTCTGGTGACACTGTATAGCCGAAACCGTATTTTGCGAATTCCCGTCGCCCGCCGAGGTAAATTGACACGGTAAATTGGACTGCGGGCTGCGCGACTATTTCACACGGGTTCGTCGCGTCGGTAGTGAAAAAAAAAAAAGACCCCCGAAAATACTTCACACCGCGGATATTCTTTGCTCCTCGGGTCAGACACTCTTTGTGGGCGTGTAGAATCCAAATGAAACGATAAATCGTTTCTCTCGAATAAGACTATTATGAACGAAGGAAATTTTATAATAATATAAAGAACAATATTATAATAGTCGTCATTTTCAACACACACACCAAGAGTATCTGACCCGAAGAGCGAAGAATATCCGTGGTGCGAAGTATGTCCGGCATCCTTATCTATATTTTACTTTACTTTAAATTATTTTTTTTGTCTAATAAAGAAATTAATGAGAAAATAAAGTGTTAGAAAAACATCTAAAATTTTTTTTTCACATTTTCAAGATTATTCAAATATTATTGTCTGTCTATATTTATATTTTCATAAACTTTGCATGAAAAAATTATGGTTTCCGAGTTTTTTCGTCAAATTTTAGGTAGTTCCCCCTCAAAAAAAATTAATAATAATAATAAGAATTGAAAAATTCAAAATGTGGACCTTGTGACCTCTCTAAAGTATCAACTATAAACAAATCCGGTTTAAAAAAGTTGCTGATCGAGACTTTTGACAAGTATTTCTATACGAAAAAGTGTTTCCTGGAAAAAAAATAAACATCAATGTAAAAACACTAGCTTCTTCGCTCCTCTCAAAACCTAAAACTAATCATGATGAATCGACAAACACCCTATACATATACGAGTATCTATAGCAATTAATAATGAATTAATTTATTCAAATTAACAATGTGAATGTGTTATACCACGCTGTCTCATAAAATTAATATTTTTAAACACTACGATATTCTTTGAATTGAGACTTATATGTTCCTTTTTCCCCTCCCTCGGATCCACCACTATTCGTCCATTTCAAACTACTCTTAGAAATAACGTAGAACGTTTGTTTTTACATTTATAATAAGATAAGTTTCTATCACAAACGCATGACTTCATATTATTTTTAAAAGTTTAAATATGCAATTTAAATATTTCTTTTTCCCATTAAGTAGAATACAATGTTCGCTCGATTTTTCATCCGCATAAAGGACATTGTAATATGCTGTATAAACACAGAATATCGTTCTGAGTAAAACATATACTTATAAACTTTTATGAACACAAATTAAATGAATATGGAAACTATGTACCTGTGTTAAGTTTTAAATTAAGTCTTTCATTAAATATGCATACATTTTCCCAGGGTTACAATGAAGTAGGTATCTTGTTTTTTACTTTCTTACATATCATTATTATGTATAATGATAAACATTTTTGTAAAAAAAGTGTATTTCTAAAAAAATCTAGGAACATTTAATGTAAATTAGTAAATTATATTATATTCAGTGGTTATAGAAGGCTATAATAATTTAGTTGTATATCAATAACTAATAGTACTAGTACTAATTATAATCAATCGTTTTCATTTTCATAATAAAGGCATAGAAAATTTCAAACTTATTGCATTAATTATGAAATAAATATGGAATTAAATACTTCTAATAAAATTTTAATTACTTGATATTATGAACGGAACATTTCAACCGACCTTATTGGTTGCGTGGTGAAACTTTTTTACTGACGAGGCTAAATTATTTATGACACCTACCACCTACCCCTAATCTAAATTTCTAAGTCAAATAACAAATTTTCACATTAACATTTTACATTCCAAGTGAAGCGAAGAAGCTAGTGTTTTTACAATGATGTTTATTATTTTTTATTTTTTCTGTAAACACTTTTTCGTATAGAAATATGTCTTGTTCAAAAGCCTCGACCAGCAAATTTTTCAAAACGAATTTGCCCATAGTAGTCATTTTTTGAAATTCTCAAGTTTTTCCTCAAAATTTGGGAAAAGCTTCCCAGAAAAAATTGTGATAAAATCTGTTTTCCTAAATCGAGGTTAGGTTAAGTTAGCTAATTAATTTATCCAACCGAGGCAATTAAAATACATGTACAAGTCATTGATCGCTCCACTCAGAATCTAAAAACATTACAACAATAATGATTTTAAATCTCTAGTTATTTATACTTTACATAAGTGGACATATGTGAAATTTCTGTCGTTAATAATAGAGCATTGATTTGTAATTCCATCGACGTCCAATAATTGAAAAATAGCTGTATTGAAATTTTCAATTATTACTTCAATAAACTTCGGGCGTACATTTAAAAAAAAATCCTTAACGTTGATACATAAAAAATATTGATAAACTAAACAAATCGTAAAATGTTTTGATACGTTTTAGATGAAAAATTTAAGTTCATGAAGATTATAGTAATTTAATTTGTCAAAAAAAGGATAATAATATTTTAATTTACAAAATAACGCATTTTGAACTACAAAACAAAATAATGTGAATGCAAAAAATACAATTGTAAGGAGAAATAAAAGTAAATATTTAGACAAATGAAACGAAGTATAATTTTATTAAATGTACCAACAACTGCGAGCACAATAAACACAAGTAAATGTTGATTGAGCATAATTAAAAAAGTTATGCCTCGTCGTTATACTATAAAATTGGATTCAAACTAATTCAAAATTTATGTTACACCAAAAAAAAATCAACGTTAAAACTATAGAATGTTTATGTATAAAATATGTATTTTTATTCTTTAATTAAAAATTTCATATATTATTTGCTATTTTAGCTATAAATAACACAATATTTTTAAAAAAAAAAGGATATTTTTTGGTGGGCGTGTGCATTTTAAAGAAAAGTTTAAAACTCTTACAATTGAAAATCGGCATTACTGATTTTAACAAAAACGTAAATACAGGTTGACCTACACTTTAGTAAATTGGTAAACAATTTTCCGCCTAAAAACAATAAATTGAATATTTTATAAAATAATTAGGAAACTAAAACATAATTGCATGTTTTTTAAAACCATTTGAGTAGGTATATTTGAAATTATAAATCGTTTCTTTAAAATTCTACACACCCATCCGAAGAGCAGAGAATACCCATGGTATAGTACTGGCTTTTGTATATATTATATTGAATAAGTGTAATATATTCTTCAAATAGCCTTTTCTCATGAAATTAGGAATTTCGCTGAAATAAATATGAACATGATGTCCGTTCATTGGAACAAAAGACAATTAAATATTTTTAGAATGTTCGAGAAACAAATTGTTCTCGCACAATGGAATGGAATAAAAACCGAGATGAAGTCGTTGCTTTGCAAAAAGAGAGTTTTAACTCAAAAAATGGCCGTTGTGAATCATCTGAAATAATACTTTTAAATAAATTATAATTAACTTCTAAAAAATTAAAAAATAAATACGTTTTCGCAGTAAAGAGTAGATCAGAAGTGCGTTTTTTGCAAATAACTCACAACAGCCATTTTTTGAGTTAGAACTCTCTTTTCGCAAAGGAGCAAAGTACAGAAATGACATTTCGTGAAAATTTCAATTGAAAATTTCATCGAGTCCATATTTTTTAGTATTTTACAATGGTGTAATTTTTTCAACGCGTACGCTTTGTTTTTTATTATTATTTGTTTACGATTCGTTTAATTAATAATATCGCGTACAATAATTAGAGTTTGGTCAGATGCTAATGAAAACTGTTGATCGATTCTTTGGATTTATAATTAATCGCGTCGACACGAATCGTACGTCGAATATAAAAAATATTATCAATGTCGTTTTAAACACAAATGAACGCGTCTCCTCCTGTCGATGTAACCATGTTATATGTCAACGGTTAGTCAAATTCTACTAACTCGGCCAAACTTTGTACAGCGTACATTAATTTCGTTCAAATTCACCGTTGTAACCGCTGTTGACCTGACTGACTACGCTGTGTTGGACAAACATTTTCTTTGCTCCACTCGACGACGCGGCGCGCGCAGATTACACACGAAATAACCCCTGTTGCCTTGTACACTCAAACGCAACCACCGCCACCGCCCGCGCTTTCGCCATTTACGAGTACCATTCTACGCCATAAGTTTCTCTTAACAACCGAACTCGAAATGATCTCAAAGATTTATCACTAGATAAACATTTTTTATTTTTATTTTCCGATGAAAATATAAGAAATATTTCTATTGGTGTGATGGTGTTTCCTCGTGACTCAACGACAGTTAATCTGTTCTGTTACATATAACATTAATAGCCTACACAAATTGTAACACCAATTTTCATGATTTATGTTTTCAAAAATAGTTAAAACAAAAAATATGACCGAGCATTACGTTTTAAGACTGTAGGTAGTGAAAATTCAATATAATTAGTTCGAGTTGGTTAAAATTCAATTAACTAGAACCAATAAAACAGCCAATTCTCTATGATTACCCATTATACGTACTTATGATTTATATAAATAACTAATACGAATTTCTAAAACCAAGATTTATTATTTTCCGAATTATTACTAAATCGGTGAAATCGAATAGCTGACAGGTGAAAATAATATTATCAATCAACGTGCTCGGTTTTTTTTTAAAGATTACGCTGGTGAAAGATAATCAAATACATTTTTAGCAATCACTAGATATATAAATAAATATGCACAAGGTGAAAGTGAAGGAGTATGTAGTATTTGTCTTCTGTGTTGAAAAAATAAATGTTCATTTTACGTAAATGTTTTAATTATACTCATCTTAACATCCGAAAATAATTTTTAACATACAACGTTGCTTGAGGCCTTAGGTGAGGACATACTCAACGCACTTTTTGCACTACTCTTGCTGTAATAGGTGAACTTTTATTATATATTTTATTCCATCTAATATGTGGGGAACCGCCTGTTTAGACGTCACGTCGCTCAAAATTAATCTCGTTTATTTTTCAGATGGAAATTCGTGTTTTCACAGGTAGTATATTGACGTCACAGTTCGGCGACACCTATCTGCGGACGATTATCGCTTTTTGAAAAATTGATTGATTGCGGATTAAGCGTCCAAAATCTCGGCTCCGGACAGATTATTACTATTTAAAGTAAGGAGAAATGTTATTACGGGAGATAGAGGTCGGCTGCGCGTATAGCGTATTAAGGGCTGTAGCCAAATATCGGACCGGTATTCCCGGAACTCTTGTGAAAACTACTTTACCGTTCGCTAATTCGATGAATATTACACAGCTCAACACCGTCGTTGAGTACGTTGCTTGATACGATAAATATGCACCACCCCACCCAAAAAATTAAACCTTCCAATAAGATAATATTATCATTATTATTATTATTATTACATAAGTTGGTATACAGACTGCGTTCCAGGTTTTCCCAAATAAATTTTGAAAATCGAAAATCTATTTCGCGTTTTGTGGGACTTACCGCGAGCTACCTCACGCATTATTAATTTTAATACAAAACTAAATGTGTAGCGAGAAAACTTGTTCCTCCCCTATCCTGTGTTACGTGGTAGGTCACTTTAGATTATTTGAAAAATCTCAAATATTGCGACGAAAATATTGGATTTTCAGAATGAAATATTTACAGATTAAAATCGAACCTCATCAAAACAATAACTTAAGAAATAATATTTTAAAAATTGAACAAAATTAACGTTAACATGCACACTCGTATGTTTTATATCAATCGTACAGTTTAAAATGTATTTGTCATGCTCAACGTCTGTAGAGGAAATTATTTTTTCCAGCTTAGTATTAACCAATCAAGTCTTTCGCCGTAATCATCAATTCCCTTTATATATTTCTATTCGTGGCTAGATTTTCACCGTTCAGGGTTCCCAAAATATTCACGTCTTTATCGTCCCTGTCAACCAATCTTTCTCTTGAACGGCCTAGCGGTCTTTGTTTTTGTTTCTTCTGAGGCAAGGGCGTCCGCAGAAATATTTACCAGGAGGGGAGGGGATATTATATTTTTATACATTTGGGTATTCCTTAGTGATAAATGTAAATTTTTTTGAAAATTTATTCGTAAGGGTTGAATTTTCATTTTTAGATTCCGAGTGGAGCGAAAAATTACGATGTTTATTATTATTTTATTATTGGGAAACACATTTTCATGTTGTAAAAGATACCCAAATGTTTGGACCAACAACTTTTTAAGTCAGAATTTGCTCTAGATAATATTTTAAAAAGGTATTTTTCTCATTACGGATTAACTAACAGCAGTGATGATAATATTAATAATAAAACAAATAGTGCTACAAAAAAAAAAAAAAAAAAAAAACGACAAAGAACAAAGTCGTTTGCCGGCACAGAGTAAACAATGCGAGATAAATATTGCAGTTTTACACGTCGAGTGACGTTTATTCTTTATCCGTCTCTCGCTCTTTTTCTCCCCCTACCCCCCCCTCGTTTAGTTTTATTGTCTTTGACCATTAACGCGATGATAAAACACGCGGGGCGCACATTAATATCATCATCATCATTGGCGAGGCGACGACGGTTCTTCGCTCGAACGACACATCGTACCTCGGGCGTTCGCACGCGGGAAGACATATTATTATTTTTATTATTATTATTATTCACATATCATTTTATTGTTTCTGCGCATTCTCACGTGCGTGCGTAGACGTGGCACATTACATATTATTATTATTATCATACGTTATATAATGTGCAACGTACGCGCGTGCGGCGTTTTTCGGAATTCTTCGACCAGAAATAACATCCAAACGCGGCACACGTGACCTACATAATGTGTACAACAATAATACGTCGTCATTGTGTTGAGATGTGATGTTTTTTTTTTTTTTTTTTAACACGAGCCCGCGCTCACTGTGGTTGGTAAGGTGCTGCGTTTGGAAAACGTGAATAGTGGCAATCCGTGTAACCGGACGGCCGGAAGTGGAAGAAAAAATAAATAAAATAAATGCCTGTAAGAATGTTCGACTGAACTTAGACACGAGGACGACTTTTCGACTCTAGGAGATTGGTTCGGTTAGGGATTCCAAGCGAAAAGTTATCACTCAAAAACGGTTTACAATATTTTAATATTGATTTCATACTTGAAAATACTTTTAATCAAAAACCGATAATATTAAAAAGAAAAAAAAAAGCTGTTGTTTTAATATTAATTACGGTTGAAATTAATACGACTCTATTATAACACTATGAAGATTTTATTAATTGTGTTGTTTTCGTAAATATATTATGATGGAAATCAATTACATTGAAATAATATGTAAATCGTTTTAAATTCTGAGTGGAGCGAAGAAGCTAGTGTTTTTACAATAATGTTTATTTATTTATTCATCTTTTCTTTTAATTTCTGTTAACACTTTCGTATGGAAATACTTGTCCGAAATTTTCGAACAGCAATTTTTTAAATCACGATTCACCTCATAATGATACTGTTATTCTATTACTTCTATGTATATTATTAATAATTTTATTTTATTAATTAGTTGAAACTTTAATTGTTTAAACCATAATTATTTTGTGAATGAGAGATTTTAATAGGAAAATAAAGTCGAAAAAGAAGTTATATATGGTCGAATTTTATAAATTATTATATTTTATTAAAAGATAAAAGCTGATTGAATAATGTTGTAAAAGACGTGGAAAAATAAAAGATTTATAATTATTGTAGTTATATGGTCAGTGAGAGAAAAATAAATCGACACAGCGGTATTAGGTGGTTTGAATTAAAAATGTACCTACGTCACAGTTCTTTATAAGTTCCGAATTTTGACTTTTAGGACATTAGTATACTACAAAGATTTTCTACCCAAGTTTTGTCGATTTCAGTCCATTATCAAAACCGAGCAAATTTAAAAGCATCTGTGTACACACTCATTAATTTTAATTTGTATGGAAACACTCACTTGTTCAAACTTTTTACACATGCGATAAATATGTGATTGCATTTATCCAAAAACCATATAAATATCATATCGGGGCTGTCTGTTCAGTAATATGGACATGGTGTTATGCTGTTGTAATCAAACTCATAAAAAAAAATATATATATACGCATTTTTATTGTCAATTGAAAAAAACACATTGGTGATTCCAAGTGGATTCATTTTTTGTTTTTATTATTATTATTACATTTGACCTTGTTTTAAGTATAAATTATTCATCAGTTTATTTACTTTTGATTGAACTAAAGCCGTCGTGAAAAAAAAATTTGTGATAAAATGATTTATTCATTACATCAAAAATAACTTTTCAGATTTTATTACAAAAAAAAAGAGTTGTAATAACTGTGAACTAAAAGCAAAAAACCTAAATAATTGATTTCCAAATCAAATATATTTTTCAAGTTACATTTCAACATTTCCATTTATTTTAAAAGAGGTTTTGAAAAAATATCAAATCTAATACCTTCTTATAATTTTGAATTTTACAACTATCGTTTTGTAATAATAATATTTGTTTTCATTTCATATAGAAACAGCACAATTAAATCAGAGATCGACTTAAAAAATATGTTAGCATAAAAAAAACGTTTAAATTAATTTTAGTGAAGAGAATCTACTGATCTCTCAAACCAATAAATAGATGGATTGATTAGAGTCTAGACTCAAATATGTTCTTTAATTAGTTATTCATTAGCGATAAATTTTAAATAGATTATTAGTTAAATTACTCTTAATTATATGAATAGAAATTTTTAATAAATCTTCACAATGAAATTTATTGTTTTTCTTTAATTATATAATTGTTTAATCTATAATTTAACGACATTATTAATCAATATTGTATCATCGTTGAGTAATTTTATTTAGGATTTACGTATTAGTAGTAAGATAAATGTTTAATTTTGAATTAATAAACGTATATAACTGATAGTTATTTTCTCTCTTTATTTTTCTGCTTTAATCAGTAGAAATCTAAGACATCATAGTTCTCAACGAGAAACCAAAATATTTCGCATAATATTTTTTAAAGGTCACTGTTAAATAAAAAATTAATACTCAGAATATTCACTCATTACTCGTTTTAAAATAAATAAAGTTATAAACGAATTTTAGCAATGTTAAATATTATTATCGTCTCAATTTTGTTTAGAAGAATTAATATTATAATACTCAGTTTAAATTTTATGATATTATATTTCATGGAAATGTGTTAATGAATAATTCGAAATATTTAAATTAGAAAAACACGCTGTCAGCAGAAATTTTTTTTTTTGCTTTTATTTATTGATGTCAAATTTGTATTAAGTAATTTATAAAAATAAAAGGCACGTAGACAACTTTTAATTGTTTAAATTATATACTCACAAGCAGACATGGATTAACTTATAGGAAGAGTAATTTTTCTGATATTAAAATCACCATTTCTTTTATTTGGTTTTGTATTTTGACTTTTTTGAAGAGTGATAAGAAATCAATAAAAAAAAAAATTAACAAGAAAATTAATTTAAAATGTGAAGAAATTGAAATCGACAAGATAAAAGACTCGGTTGAACATAAGGCAACAAGCTGTGCAACGTATTTATCGGTTCTTGAAACATATAATTATACAGGTAGTTATATTCCAACATTGTACAAAGATCATAATATTAAATAAATTTGTTTTAGACATTTCCAAATGAAGTATTAAGTTCCAACGTACTTGAAACTGAATGCTTACACTCAAAATAATTAATTTAAACACAAACAAGTAATAGCCGATCGTGGTATATCGAAGTTAATCCAAATTTAAAAATAATATTAAGAGTGTATTTATATTATATAAAATACAATTACTCGGGCGAATGTTAATTTACAGTTCTAAAAAGATTTTAAAAAACCATATGAGTTCAACAATGAACAATAAATTAATACGTCTTAATGTATTAGCTGTATTATGCAAATGTTTAAGTGTGAGTAAATTAATTAAAGATTTTTCAATATCAAAAGCTCAAAAAAAAAAAAGCCGGACATACTTCGCACGATGGGTGTACTTCGCACGACGGGTGGTATTCTCTTGACGGGCGTATTAAATTTTAAAGAAACGATAAATCATTTCTTCAGTAAAACGATTCTGA
>JAIPRM010003654.1:6506-25379 GCA_025469315.1 Stegophylla sp. TES_Ste_2020
TTCGTAGTGCGTCGCGATAATCACCATATTTACTGCTCAGTATGGACGGCAGTATGCTCAGTATTGTTGCATTTGCGCACAACTGAATATCCGGAACACAGATTTATCGCATATAAGGCTTATTATGCGTGGTAACGTCCAAACTGAGCACATACAACATAAAGGGTGAGCACACATGCTCAGTCTATTTGTGCTCTAGTGTGTACGCGGCTTTACATGCACATTGCACACACAACTGAGTACTCAACATTATTAAATAACAATTGTTAAATATAACTTAATTGACAATTTTTATTATTATTGTATATTAATTGAAGATTATATTAAAGAAATAATTTATCATTTCTTTAAAACACAATACACCCACCAAAAGTATTCCGCCTGAGGAGAGGAGAACACCCATAGTGCGAAGTATGCCCAGTTTTTTGTTGTTATTTTTTTCTTTAATCAAAAACTTTAATTTTTCTTTGCTCTCAATTTTTTGAGCCTGTTCACAGTTTTGTCTAGGAAAACAAAAAAAAAATTTAAGTTGTCTTGTATAAACTGAAGCTCAGCTCAGAATCTTTTAATTTAAAAAAATGTTTATTGTTTCTTTAAAATTTGACAAACCCAATAAGTTTCATTCGAGAAGCAATTAAAACCCATGCTGTGAAGTATTTCCAGCTTTTTTTGTGAGTGTATGGCCCTCAAAATTATTGTAAATCGAACAAAGGCCCTTGACCTTAAATGATTGAAGACTCCTGACTTAGTGAATGTGTTAAATTTTAAAGAAAAAATAACTTATATCTTCAATAAAACAATTTTGAGCGAAGTTTCAGTTTATAAAATACAAATTTTGCTTAAAAATTATATAGATTATTATTATAAAAATTTATTATTTATCTAGCCAGTTTTAGATCTCACTATTAACTGAGAACTGGAAAAAAAAATTTTCAATAACAAAAAGTGTTAGAAAAAAATTAAAAAAAAAAAAATTTCACACATTAAAATTTTTTTTACTGAAATATTTAATTATATTTACATTTTTATAAGCTCTGGATTAAAAAAAAAATACGTTTTTGTCTAATTTGAAGTATTTCCCCTCATATTTTGGAAAAACTATTGAGGATTTTTGAAAAATGACTTCTCTGTAGTACCATTTAGAGTCAAATTTTGATTTAAAAAGTTTCTTGTGAAAACTTTTGGGTAAATGATTCAGTACAAGAAATGGAACCAAAGAAAAAAAATTAAAAACAATAATAATAAACATCATTATAAAAAAAAAAAATAGCTTCTTGGCTCAACTCGAAAATTGTTTTTATATCACAGATTATAACAGCTAGGTGATTATGAATAAAACAGATTTAATAACAATATTTTTAATTTCAGAATTTGGTACACTTATCTGTGAACAGTTTTAGAGTAAATCGACTAAGAAGTACTATCTACTAAAAAATTGTTAATGTGTTCTTCACATAGCATTTAGATTTGACTATCAGAATAAATACACCTATTATATAAGGTAAACTTAAGTTATGATAGACATTAGACTATTGATGTTTTATACATACTTTTATAGCAAGTTGTATTCTTCCACTATTTGCAGCCATTTCTGCAATACTATGATATGATACTCCTGAATATTTACCAAGTTTATCAGAAATTGTAATGGCTAATTGTTCTTTGTCTACTTGTGTTTGTTTCACCTAAAATTAGTACTAATTAAAAACTAGTCTGATGACTTACTAGTTAATACCATTTAAAATATTAACTTTAAATTTAGCCCAATGAGTTAAAATACGGCTGGATCCTATATTGGTTGACATACGAATATAAGAAGATGCTTGTAAAGCTAAATAATAATGTCGTTGTCCCACCAGTTTATCTAATAATGTTTGTACGGATATCTTTTGCAACCTAAAAACATTTAAATATTTAACATATTTCTGTTCACCTTTAAAACTATTTTTAGTTATATAAATTAAATAAATATTTAAATTATACAGACTATAAACTGCGGACTAAAAATCTAACTCGGGACAAAATTATAGTTTGTAAAACTATAATTTTATAGACAATTTAATTTCTCACAATAAATATCTTTAGTACTAAATTTGTGAATTCATTATTTACAATGATAAAAATTGAATTTTATTCAATTTAGACTTTATGAGAACTTTTAAACGAGCATATCTTTGAAAATAATGAATTCACGGATTTAATGTATCATTTTTTTAGATAATTTAATCCTCAATAAAATCGTGCTTTTAAAAACTAAAAAACAAAATTTCTACCAGCTACCTATTTTTGAGTAAAAATATCGTCTTCCAATGTTAACTAAATGGGAAATAAACTTGGTTTGCGCCGTTCAAAGATTTGATATAGGAAGCTAAGAACTTGGGAGAATTTTTTTTAGGTTCATTCCTAAAATATTAGCATAAGGAACAGGAAAAACCCTAGTATATAATATATATGACCCCACTTTTCACCTAGTTTAATACATTAATTTTAACTAATTTTTATTATTTTCTAAGAACAATAGTTTAGTTTTCTAAAATGGCAATAACTAATTAAATTATAACATGATATTCTGTATACTTTTTCAAAAATAATGAAATTTAAGTTTTTATTTTTTGATTAATAATTTAAAATATATGATCATTTAGAGCAGCGGTTCCCAAACTTTTTGTCCGGCGGTGCTCTTTTTTGGACCAAATTCATTCTCGGTCCCTCCTGCCCCCAAAAAGATTTTTTTTTTTTTTAAAGCTAAAAATGAAGGCCATCAACCTGTTTGTAGTAAGTACATTTTCAAGTTAAAAAAATAAAAAAATTAACCATAATTCCACTTACGAATTGCTATATTGAAGGAAAATTTTAACATCAGATTGGAAGTTAAGTAGATCAAATATTTGTAATCAGCTGTAAGAGTTTTGCACTATCTAAGAAGGGATACCATTCATATTATTTTAACACACCACTCAAGCTAGAAGGGGGGGACAAAAAATAATCACATTAAATTGTAAATATATATATGTATATATATATATATTTTTTTTTTTTGAGCCACGGTGCCCTTAGAGCACCATGGTGCACAGTTTGGGAACTACTGATTTAGAGTTTTAAAAGAGTGGAGTCGAGTGTGCAGGGTGAAAAAGCAGAGAATCCCACAAACATTTACTTCCACTAATCCTCAAAAAATTTAACAGGCCTTTATTTGATACACGGTCAAAACTAAAGTGAGAGTGCCTTCTATAATTTTGTAATAAAAAAAAGTTTTGTTCTTTATTAAATTATTTTATAAATCTAATAGATCTAATAGGTTGTATATTACTTGCGTCCCATAAAATTATAGATAAGAATTTCTATTATTACAGCAGGAAAGTAGCATCCCATGTGCATGAACGCAACTTACCTTTTGTATTTATTGGCGTGTTATTTATATCCCAAACAATTGCAAATCCTCTATCGTGTAAGTGATATTTTAGAACTATATGAGTATACCCAATATGTAAGAGTATAAGATGTACAAGTTGATAAAGTTATATTTACGTCCTATTTAACAGTAAAATAAAATCTCAAATGTGCAGTTCAAAAATAAATATGAATTTAATGGTTTTGAATGGGTACCAATT
The DNA here is from genome assembly GCA_025469315.1 of Stegophylla sp. TES_Ste_2020. Taxonomy (NCBI): domain Eukaryota; kingdom Metazoa; phylum Arthropoda; class Insecta; order Hemiptera; family Aphididae; genus Stegophylla; species Stegophylla sp. TES_Ste_2020. The sequence continues at coordinate 10,118 of JAIPRM010003654.1, forward strand.
TGCTTTGTTTTATATTTATATACAAATTATTTCAATAAGAAAATAAATTTAAATTAAAAATTTTAATTAAAAAATATACTTATACATATATTTTATATACATTGACCATGCATTTGATGGTACAATTTTTTATAATCCGATATTTTGTTCCCATGAATAACATTGAACATTGCTTTGCTCATTTCATGAAACTCCCTTCACTTGCTTCGCACTCGTTTTAAATCAATGTCAATCCTCAGATTGCTGTGTAACGTGGAACATTTCAGCTTGATAATCAACTTGCTGTGCAATGTGAGGATATTTTGGTTTGACAATCGGTATTATTAATAATATTAATAAGCTACGAAAATACCTTATAGAATATAGATCGTTAATGCCTATGTAAAAATACTTATGTTCAAAATTCTTATTTAAATGTGGCAACGTTCCTTAAAATATTCTATACTCAATCATGTAACTAAAGAGCTTTATGCTCAATCAGCTTTTATAAAATAAATACAACAGGTAAGTTTAGTTAAGTCCGAACCGTTTGGACACAACTTTCCTCTGGTTTTATTTGACAGGTAACTTCATGTTTGGACGCAAGTTACTTATTATTATCAATTTGGGATGCAAGTAGTAAGTATCAATCTGATAAGAAAAGGTGAAAAGTTGTACTAACCATGTTATAATTACCATACATATTTCAAATAAAACATCACTGAGTTAATCAAAATAAGAGAAGAGTAGTTGAGTTTCAATCAAATTATTTGATTTATTTTATAATTGACATTTTCTGACTAGACATTTTAAATGCATACAACAGCAAAAATGATATTTTAAACATAGTTTAGGTACTTACTGAGAATATGTAATAGAAATACCAATTTTCGGATCCCTAACAGCATTTAGAACTCTAAGTAATCTGCACATATCTATGTATTGATCTGGATTCCAATTTTGAAGGAATGTTTTGCCAAATTGAGCAGCCTATAAAAATTGAAATTATACATTTTTTTTTTGTAATCGCAAATTAATTTTATTAAAACTTACCTTCATCAATAGCTTTTGAGTTGAAGTGTCAATTTCATGTCCAGCAGCTTTGATACAATGATCTACAGCAGTTTCTAACATTTCATAGACTAATTGTATGTATTCATTTGCTCGATGATTTCTTTTCTGCAAATAATTTCATATTATAAAAATAAACTATTTTCAAAATTAACAACAATAATTACTTCAAATTGTTTAGAAGCTTCAACTAAATAAGAGCTAGGACTAGTACTATTAATTCGAAAAATATCTTGTACGTATCGAGGCACTAATTGCAACAAATCATTGGAAAATGCTCCAACAACTCTTACACAGTCAATTTCTGATACCAAACAAACAGGATCAGTATAAATAAATGACACTTGATCCTCAAGTTTACCAATGATCATCACTGTATCTTCTATTCTAAAATATAATGCTACACCTTCTGATCCACACCTGTTTAAAATTGAATTATAAAACTGTTTATAACAAAGAATATTTTTAGTTGAAAAGTAATAATAATCTTGATTAAGAATACCAAGCCATCTGATCAACAGGACTTGTAAAAGGAATCTTATAAATTCTGTAAGCTTTTCGTAAATCTGAAGACCCAACCCAAATTTTATTATTGTCATTTAATAAGGCAATATGTTGATGATCAGTTGAAATAGATATTTTTTTTATTGTATTTGTTGCACTTAAACAATTGTTAAAATCAGTGTCATTAAATCCAATAACCTGTAAAATTTAATCACTGACATTAAATAATTTAACGATTTTTGTTTAAAACTAGTTTATTGTGATTATATACTTGCTGTTTGCACTCTGCATGAGAAACAGAATACAATGAGTGTTGCGTTAAAACCAACACATTTGTTTGCCTTTCAAACAATATTATTTCCCATAAACGTGGAAAACTGTTAAAATCTGCAAAATAAACATTTTATTTTTATTGAAGATAAAAATATTATATTAAAAATTTAGTTAGCTACCTATTCACAATACAAAAGCACAATTTGAGTAAATAATTTAGTTAAATACATTAGTTAGTTAAACATTTTAATTTTTGTAAAATATCTACACAATTTAGAACAGGCGTACACCTACGACCAAACTAAATAATGCTTTAAAAATAAATTAGTTTTTACTTTGTAGTGTTCTTAATTTATTAATATCCTAATATTTTACAAGAAAAAAAAAATATATGGTTTTAAATAATAAAATGAAATGTTTTCTTCGGGTATAGTTCATAACTACAAAATAGGCTTAGCCGAGTTAATATTTTAAAAGATTATTTTATCTCCATTTAAAAAGCGACATTTTTATGTCAGAAAAATATTGTGATGTGTCTGAGTAAACTGATTTATCATGGTTGTGAAAACTAGTTAAAATAAACCTCAGCTTTTGAATGAGTTAAACTTAGTCTCAAGATATGAGCTTATTAATTTCTTATTTATATTCTTACATCAAAGCTTATAAATTAAAATTAACTCCATTCACAAAGCAATTAATGGAAAAAATCTTCTTTATTTTCCGCAATCTCAAACTTGAAAAAAGTATGTACTTTGCACCTTGGGGTGTTCTTTGCACTTCAGGTAGGATACTCTAGACGGGTGTGTTGAATTTTAAAGGAACAATGAATCATTTCTTCAATTAAACGATTCTGAGGAGAACTTCAACTAGTACACAAAAATTATTATCAGTTTTAAAGAATTGAATTTAAACGTTGAACTAAATTATATTTTGTTATAAACAACATTTATAAAAAACTGCTAAAACTGATTTTCATATACACACATACATCTAATGAAGACTCCATAAATAATTTCAAATTACAATAAAATATAAACGTCATAATAATAATAAAAAAAAATAAAGCGGCTCTAATTATCATAAATCAACATTTATGAACTTTAACATAATTAGTACTAATGTTTATCATGGCACCTCTGGTCAGTCACAGTTGATAAAAGTACAAAAAATTCAATTTACATAGTAACATTTGAATCCGGTACCATAGCATTTTAATATTGATGTCTTAACTATTACTACACAATAACAGTGTTAAATATCGTTGAAATAGTAGGTATTTAATAAAATAACCAAAAATATTGAATTTTCAAAATAAAATAACTAAAATAACTATTGATGCACGTGAATTTTAATTCAAACAATCATATTTAGTGTTGAAAAATCGATGCACGGCTTTTCACTGGGCCGCCACCACACCAACCACCTGTACGCTTTTGACAGCGTTTGAAGCATAATTGCACAGTACAGAATTATCTTGTAGTAATCCGTCACGATGCTGGCATATAAATTTCAACAAAAACGAAATATTATGATAAATGCAATAATACGCTTTCGTTATTTATTACGGTCGTTTCTAAGTCGTTAAGTCACCCACAGCGATTGATATTTTGTTATTATATCAACCAGTTAATAGTATAATAATAATAATTCTTTGTGGCTAAATAAACAGATGTGTGTCGGCTAGACAGCTAGAGAATATATTTTCGCATTTTCTCGCGCGTTTCCCGGTCTTACAATAAACGTTTTTATTCTCCGTACCTACGCATAGTACGAAACAAATCTCGTTTATTCCAAATCTGGGGAACATGTTCGACGCAATGTTAACATGCTGATGTGTCATGAGTATATACTTAAAAAGGACGTGCTTCACACCTTAGGTATTCTTTGCTGTGGGATTCTCTTGACAGATGTATTGAATTTTAAAGAAATGATAAATCATTTTCTTCAATAAAACAATTCTGAACGAAGGACGTTAATATATATATAAAAAAAAAAAAAATGGGCTGGAATTGAATCCCGGTACTGTCGCGTGATAAGCCGGTTTCGCTATCATTAAGCCACAAAATGTAGCTTGACCATGTATGTGAAATAGTAGGTATTAAGTATAATAACCGAAAATATTGAATTTTAAAAATAGAATAAAATAGTAAGAAAACTATTGTTGCACGTGGATTTTAATTCACACCATCGTATTCAGCGTTGAAAAATACAAAAGATGCAATAAAACATTATCAACCTTCAGCACTAATTTATAACACGTCCATAGATATTTCGTAATATCTTTCCATATTTTCTCCGATTTTTTCTAATCAAACCCATGTAAAATTTATAATTATTCGTCCGTAAGAAATTTTATCCTCTACCTAGGCACCAAATTGCAAAACAATCGGTTTGGCCAATTTTCTTATATGTACGTTAAAGTGCGTAATATTAGGTAAAACTAATGAATTTAGTGGAAATTCTAACTTCAAACGGTTATAAAAAAAAAAGTTGACTAACGATTTTTGAGATTTCTTCAGGTCAATTAGACATATATGTCAGTGAGATAATATTACATTTTCAAGTGTAAATATCAAAAATCAAAAATTTTATCACATAAAAACTAACAAAAAATGAGAAATTTCCGAAATTTTCATAATGCTGTACTTAACTCAAAATTGATCAAATTTTTTTGAAATTTTTATAAAATGTTCTCATAGCTATTTTTAGTGGTTGGTGAAGATTTCAAGTCCCTAGCTTCATTATTTTAAAAGTTATGTCAAAAAGTAATTTTCAATTTTACGAAAATTTCGATAATTGCATATTTAGTTAATTTTCCCCCGTTTTTGGAAAAAGTATTGAGAAATTAGAAAAATGACATCTCTAAAGTACCATCTGGGTACGATTCCGATTCTATAGAGATACTGATCGAAACCTTTGGACAAGTACAGTCGAATTCGATTATAGCGGTGCCGTATATAACGATATTCCGTGTAAAACGATTCCAAGCAATGTATTTGTTGGTTGGTTTTATACGTTATGTGTAATACTATTATTCGGATACAACGATGTTGGTTATAACAATAATCCGGATATAGTGATGTTACTTTGAAACGAAAATTGGTTTTTTATAATCGCCTATAACGATTAATAATATTTACATTATGAAGAAAATTTGATTTTGTTTGAAGCGATAATTCTTTATGTTTTTCTTATAAAATAGTATTTAAAGTACCCTCAATTTTGGAAATGTATATTTATATTGTTCAAGTGCATACTTTTGTTTCGGTAAACAGTGACATAAATACGCCATTAAACAATATTTCTGATTTTGTTAAAAAATCTTATTCAAATTATAAGCAAACCACTATAATATATTATTTTTCAAACAAATCGTAAACATATACTATATATAATATTATGTACTTTGATTAAAAATTATAAATACCTTGAATATTAAAATATGTAATCCTAAATAAAATTATACTATAAAAAATTTGTTTAATAAATCAATTTTTCAAAAAAATCAAGTTATATTTTATGATCCGGATATAACGAAGTCGGTCATAATGATCAGATTCCCTAGGTCCCTTGAAGAACGTTATAAGCGAATTTGACTGTATTTCTATACAAAAAAGTATTCACAGATGATGAAAAAAAAAAATAATAAACATCATTGTAAAATCATAAGCTTCTTCTCTTCGTTCAGAATCTAAAATAAACATCATTATAAAATTATAAACTTCTTTGCTCTGCTCTGAATCTAAAATAATAAAGAATTTCTATCTAATTTTTCTGTTGGAGCCACTTATAAGAGCAATTTCAGATCTGTTTTTCTTCAGAGATTTAGAAAGTGAAGAAGACTGCACTCACGTTTTTGAAAATCTATTCACTACAGAATATGAAACTTTACCAACAAAGTATCAGCTAATAGTTATCAAGTTCCCATTAAATAAAATTTCAAAAGCTATTTCAAGGAAAATACACTCCAACAATTTTACGCTATTGCCAAAAGGAGTCTTTTCTAAATCTCCAAAAACATATACGTAAATCACTCTTCTATCATTCTCTAAAATATTTTTGGCCAGTGAAGTAGAAGCATATCTTGAATTTAACCTGCCATGAATAAAGGTTGAAAACCTCTGATTTAGAATAATATTCATTATTTCGATAAAAATTTATGAGGGTTGGAGATTTAATTTGAATGGAGAATCTGCTCACTGACAAAAAGGCATATAATTGCAAGAAATAACTAATTAATAAGAAATATTTAAAACATTAAAGTCCTTATGTGTAACAAAATTTTCAAGATATGATTTTCTTAGTCATTTTTTATTTAAAGAAATATTTATTAGTGGTCAAAAACCTACTTCTTTAAACAATAATTCAAAAAAAATTTTCAACACCATATTGTGAAGATACTTTTTATTTAATTAAAAATAACAATTTTAACATTTTAGATTCTGAGCAAAGCAAAGAAGCTAGTGTTTTTACAATTATGTTTATGTTTTTACGTGTACACATTTTCGTGTAGCAAAACAAATTTTCAACCAGCAACTTTTTGAAACTGGATTTGCCTCAAGACAGTACTTTAAAGAGGTCGTTTTTCGAAATTCTCAATTGTTTTTCCAAAAATTGGAGAAAAACTACCCAAAATTTGACACAATTACCTTAAAAATAATCTTTTAGTAATCCAAACTTTATAAAAATTTAAAAATAGATAGACAATAATATAATTAATATTTTAATTCAAAAAAAATTTGGAAATTTTTTTTTAATACTTTTTTCTCATCAAGATTTTCTTATTTTTAGTAAAATTGTCTTTTTCATTATTTAATGGATAAAAAAAGTAATTTAAAGTAAAGTGAAGTAGTAATTAAAATAATAGACAAGAAAGCTAGACAAACTTTGGACCATGGGTATTCTTTGCTCCTTGGGTCAGATATTTTTGGTGAGTGTGTTGAAAATGATGATTATTATTGTTCTTAAATTATTAATATACTTCACTCATAATCTTATTATTGAAGAAATTGTTATCTTTTCTTTAAAGTTCAACACACACTCTAAGAGTATCTGACCCGAGGCGCAAAGAATACCCATGGTACGAAGTATGTCTAGCTTTTTTTGATTAATTGTAAATCTAAATAGCATTTGCCATATTCAAATTTAATACTTAGGGCTTGAAAACAAATCATATTTTTTTTAATCTTAATTGCTTAGTTAAAAATAAATCTATTTCATTAAACTATCAATAAACTTTTAGAACATTTTTAGGGCATTAAGTTTTAAATTTTATTTAAATAACAAGAATACCAAAACATTTTTTTGGCACTAGAATTAATATTTAACATCTTACTATTCCTATACACTAACATGTGAATATTAGATAAGAATATGTTTACTTTTTATAATTATGATAATGTAGTAAATGAATGAATATTTTAAATTTTTTGTTCAGAAAGATTATGAAAAAACCTCATTTTAATTAGTGGCCTTAAATGTAGATTACAGTGAAGTAATGTTGATTTATGTGATTATTAATTATATAATACATTTATGGCCAGAAGTTTTAGTAGTCTAGTAAAAGTATTAAGGTTGTATTATTTAAATATTATAAATTTAACAAATTTTCTTAAAAATTAAAATCATAAATAGAGGACTGAAAAACACAGAATTATATGCACCTTTATGTAAGTATAAGTTATAATCAATAGTATTTTTAATTTTAACTATATAGCAACAAAAAAAAAAGGAAATAGAAAATTGATTTTTTCTATAGGTATGAATTCTACAGACAGTATATTATCTAGGCAATGGATTGCATAACTTAAATTATAAAAATACCTGGAATTTCAGGTAGAATGTGAACTTTTACTTTTGTGATATCATTCATAACATAAATATTGTATGATTCAGTTAATACAGCAACTATAGTTCTTGTGAAATTGTTTATAATTCGAGCATCTAATAGTTTAATATCAATTCCATCCTAGAATAAATAAATAGAATATACAAAAAATTCATTAAATGAATAGTAATAGTTTATTTTAACATTAAATATTGGATTTTAACTACCTTAATCATGCTAAATGTATGCTGATAATTTCCAAATAAATCATAGATTGAAACCAAACCATTATCTTGACAGCATAAGATTTCTTCATTGTTTGACCACCCTAAATTTATCAAATGGCCTGAACTCCACTATAAAAATAATGAAGGATAAAAAAATACTCTTTCTAATAATACTTATCACAGTTGTTATAAATTAACAATTTAGACATATACTTGGGGAATTAATTTATTATGTAGAATCATTTTTTCAAAATGTTACCTAAATATATTTATATTATTAATATTGCTTCAAATTTTATAATTTTTACATTTAAATAAATATTCTTTTAAAATAAATTATGGGCAAAAAAGTAAATAAAATTTATAATTTCAATTAACCAAATAATAATTTCATCAATGCAAAATAATTGTTGATTTATAAATTTAAAATGTCATAAAAATATTTTTCTAACCATAAATACACATGAAAATAATTATACACCTAATCATATTTTAACCCAACTACTCAGGTTTCTGAACCTTAAATAATTAAAATTTTAGTGATTACTCTATAGAAATATAGAGTGATTAAATAAAAACCATGAAAAAAATATTCTATATCATTAATTTACATTAAAATTACAATAATGGGATCAGCCAATAGACATTTATTACAAACCACAAAGGACGAGATAATTTTTCCAGAAGATGTATATACAGAAATTATTGGTTTTCCAATAGTTTTTACTGACACCAATTTTGTTCGATCTCGTATTACAATTATTGGTCCACCACAAGGCGCAGCAATTACAACAGATGTGTTGATATCTATTTCATTACACCAGTACATATCAGTATATATTTCAAGTTTCCTATAAATATAAATTTATATTATTGTGCAGTATTAAAAATATGCATAAATGCATACACATATAATATATAATGTAGTATTTAGTACATTATTATTTGGTCCTCATGATGTCACCTTAAAACTTGGTGGCCTGGTACCTCTCATATATAAGATGTTCCAATAAATTGATACTAATGAGAAATCTGTTTGCAATTTATTGATTTGAAATTTTTAATTATGATATGTATAGATTATAATTTTATTATTTAGCTTTGATATTGATATATAATTTTAGAAATTTTACATAGACTAAAAAATATTGCTAACATGATTAGATTATATAACTTTTATGTGTTTTAATTGAAATAAAATGGGTATGTTATTAATACGAAAACCGGCTCAAAATTTTTGTTGATGGACTGGGAATCGAACACAGATATCTCGCTTGCAAGGCGATTACTCTACCATTAAGCTACCCGGATATTAGTCTTATCACCGATCTTTGTGCGCTAATAATTCTGTTGCTAACAGATTATAAGTGAGATTGTGAGCCTAAGGTTACCGACAGGTGGAAGTGTGACGACGACAATGACTACTACTTCGTTCACCTCCTACGTACAGGGAGGGTAGCAAGTCGTTCACTTCAGTTGACAGCGATGTGCATTGTGGGGGTCATGCTAGTTTTGAGTACTGGGATAATCGTTACAAGTCAGGATGACCAGATGTTAGCAACAGAGTCATTAGAACACAAAGATCGGTGGTAAAACTAGCCCCAGGATAGCTTAATGGTAGAGCAATCGCCCGGCAAGTAAGAGATCTGTGTTTGATTTCCAGTCCGGCGGTGAAATTTTTGAGCCGGTTTTGGTGTTGTTATCAGGTATAGTATATAATCATGTTATTCAGCAATATTTTTGAGTCTCTGAAAAATGTTTAAAATGATACATCAATATCAAAGCTTATAATCTGTACATATTAAAATAAAAAATATTTCAAATCAATAAATTGTAACCTGACTTCTTATAAGTATTAATTTTATGGAGCATTGGAACGCCTTATTATATGAAAGGTATCAGGCCACCAAGAAGATCATCAAATGATAGTGTACTAATACATTAGTTAATCAAATAAAATTCAGCACTACTCGATGAATAGAAAGCAGATCCTGGTGGTTGATAAAATTTAATTAAATTTAATTAATAAAATTTCAAGAGACAAAAGTGTCAAAATAGATTTTCTCATGTTACTGTTATATGATTTATAGGTACCTGAAATAGTTTTCAGTTCCATAAGGAACCCATTCGGATGTAACCAGTGACATGTTTACGACAGGGAAATCCGCAATTTGGGGGAATGAAATAAAATTCTTAATAACTTATAGCAAAACCAAGAAATTTAACTCGTCAATAATTTTATTGTTTCAATAACATTTTTATTTAAATACATTTTTTAGTCCTTTATTATTATTTTATATTTTTATGTCACTGCTATTTAATTTTGTCTGATAGTGATATTATCAGGAAACAGTACTTGGTAAATAAACGTGATAAATAATAAAAAAATAATATTGATAAGTCAGGACAGAAAAATGAATGATGAATCAGTATTCACCACGATGTATTCTAGTCTATGACCACGATTTAAGTACAGACTAAGATCTAGGATAGACATAGAAAGACTAGATCAGTAAAACCAGGATTTGGATTTCAATCGTTTAGTTCCTGGACTTCTACATGATTGTTCAAAAAGTTGCTCGCACATAACAAATTTTTGATAAATTTGTTGATGTAGCATATCGCGTAGGGTAACATTACTCGTTCTTTCTACCCAAATATTAAAATCATCTGGGGATTTTAAAGGAAAACGATGCATAATGGCATATTGTGAACTGCAATCACTCACAATACATTTTTTGGTAGGCATTGTTAAAAAATAATGAATCTAGCTAATTCTATTTTAAACGAAAAGGGAAAATAATAGGACACAAAAACTCAATTATCTCATTAAAAATGAATATGGATCACAGAAAACAACAAAATTCCATGATTCATAAACAAAAATTTTTATTCTTTAGAGTAATTTTATTCATACAGTTATTTATAGAGTAATATCTATTGTGCACACGTCCTCCTTCACTATCACTATTCAGGTATTAAGTATCGTACATAGATATATATAATGTATATTATATATATCTGTGGGTGAAATCAGCAAATTTGCACTGATTTGAATTCACAGATATGTATCTGTGTTTGAATTATTAACCTGCACGCTGTTATCAGTCGAACATACTTTGTATTCTTTTTACTCTGATACTAATCAGTATTCAGTATCACTGGCCACTGACTACTGTGACAGATTAACAGTATACTTTTCTATCAGCCAGATGCCGGCAGCAAGTTGCAAATTGAGAAATTTTTCGGCATTGTGCATATTTTGTCATATAGGAGTCACGAAATAAAAAAAAAAATAGAAATGAGTTGAATCCCTTCGCATTGCCTTCGGCATTACGTCACGGTTTAAGCATGGCTGATAAATTCTTGCCCACGTTTGCTCCATTGGACTAATAGTTATTTCGACACTTGGCAAGTATTAATGATTCGTGTACACTATATAATCGATTAAAAAAAAAAAAATTCGTTAAAATGTTATCTACACCAATCTATCCACGAAATATGTTCAATTGTTCTGCAGTCCAATTGCAGAACAATAATCTCATTACCTTATGTGTACTTTGAACTTTTCAACTGTACTCATTAAATACTGTGTGTTTGGCTACATATCTGATTAAGGAGGTAGATTCATCATGATTGTTTTGGTAATTATGAGTATTAGCTGTTTTTTTTTTCTAGTTTTACTTTCCAACTTAAACCATGCATGATATTTTTGAGTTGAAATGTACTATTCAAAATTACTTGTGGGGGAAGAAAGGTTCCAGCAGTGAAGTGAGCCGTCTCAGTTTGGCAGGCAAACACATAGATTTAATTGATGAAAACCAATACTATGCTGAACTATGGATGGGAGCTCATACTAAAAGCCCTTCGTTAGTTAAGAGGTCTGGTCAAAAATTGAATGACTGGATTTTAAATAATGAAGAGGTATTAGGTGAAGCATCTAAATTGAAATTTGGTAATGAATTGCCATTTTTAATGAAAGTATTATCCATCAACTCGGCTCTCTCTATCCAAGTGCATCCATCTAAGGTAATTGACATTGGTATATTGTGTCAACTTAATTATTTTTAAGTAATTTAGGATCTTGCTGAAGAATTACATAAACAATTTCCTGAAATATACCCAGATCCTAATCATAAGCCGGAAATGGCAATTGCACTAAGTAACTTTGAAGGACTTTGCGGTTTCCGTCCCTATTCTGAAATTAAATTTTTTTTAAAAGGTATGTTTATAAAAACTTGTGAAATTGTGATAGTAGGTATCTTATATATATATTATTATTTTTTTTTAGGAATACCGGAATTTCAAACTATACTTGGATATGAACTCATTGATAAATTTTTAAAAGATAATACCAATTCACAAAACTTGCTTAAGGATATATTTTACAAGTTAATGACATCTGAAAAAGAAATTATAAGTCAAAATATAAATAGTCATAAAGAAAATCTGCAATTACTTTGTAAGTGAAGTATAAACTAAGATATTGGACTTGAAATATATGCTTGTTGAGTAGAGGCACATAATATTATGTTTTACTTTAATAAAATTGTTTAATTTAAAATGATTATACTTTTCGTTCAAATAATTATAGTATTTTAATGTATTATGTACTTTAGAATAAATTATGAACAGTAAATGTATAATAATTAGTATAATATTGTATTTTCATAGGATTATTAACAGTGTTTGCTATGTTCCTTATAAAAAGAAATTCATTATTTTAAAAAAAAAGGAATTCATTCAGTTTCTTGTTCCTTTAAAAAAAAAAAAAAAACAAAATAAGAAATTAGTTCCTTTAAAACGAGTTCTTATACCTATACGCTCCAAAATTGTTATAAAAAAAATTTTTTAGAAATTAATACAAAAATATCTATTTACAAAAAATAATGTTTTTGTATAAATGACAAGGTGTAGAATAAATTAATTTTTTTCCTAAATATTAGGATCATTACATTCCTTATTCTTTTATTATAAAATGGAATTTGTTCAACAGCTCTTATAAAAGGAACTCTTCCAGGAATCTGTTCCTTACAAACACTGATAATATTCATAAATACAAATGTATTGAGAACTTGTACCTTAAATTAAAATCATAAAGAAAACTTATACAGTAGAGTCTCGCTGATCCGGTCATCGCTAGTCTTGACATCCGAATAATCCGGACAACTTATATTTCATACTTAAGTTTTTTATGTATACATACATACACATAAATATTATATAAAAATGATTTATGTCAATTTTGTTTGTATTAATCTATTATAAGACATACATTAATTGATAAATGAAAGAATTATTATTATTTTTTTTTTTTTTGAAAAATATTTATTAATTAGTTAAAAAAAAGTTATTCTGTTTAATCCGGATTTTCAATAATCCGTTAAGAGTCCAGTTCCATCTAATCTGGATAAGCAAGACTATACTGTGTTTTAATGTTCAACCAACAAAATATGTCATACTCATTTATATTAAGACAGTTATTTTAAAGAACATGTACAATCAGCAAATCTAAATTAATTAAATTTAGGGACCTTGTACTTGTAATTATTTTATAAAATAAATTTGCCTTCTAATATGTGTGGAAGTACAAAATAGTATTCAATTGAATGTATTTTGTTTTGCTAAATTATGATTCAAAATGGTAGGTGTTTGTTATCTAAGATTTAAATAATCTAAATGTTATATTTTGTTTTGTCTTATATATCTAATTTTATATTGACTGAATATAATGTAGTGTAATAAATATATTTTATTACAGGTGCTAATGAAAAAGAAACATACTCGGCAAAATTATTTTTTAAACTTGATTGTTGGTTTCCTAATGATGTTGGTTGTTTTTGCATATATTTTCTGAATCATATTCAGCTCTCACCAGGTCAAGCAATCTATTTGGGAGCTAATGAACCACATGCTTACATTCATGGAGGTAAGATTTTTTTAATTTTATATCGTTTTTAAAATGTATTTAAAATTAAATAAGTAAATATTGTTAATGTGTAAATAATGTTTCACATTACATAATCAGTAATGAAAAGCAGTTAATAGTTATACAATTAAAATTATTTCACCTCAGTTGTTGTATTTTAATTTATATTGTAAATTGTCTGTTATTAGATTGCATTGAATGCATGGCTTGTTCTGATAATGTGATAAGAGCTGGGTTGACTCCTAAATACATTGATGTAAAGACTTTATGTAGTATGCTTAATTTCAATGGTGCTCCTGCTGAATCTAAGTTGTTTTACGGAATTCAAGAAGATCCTTATACTACAATTTTTAAGCCACCCGTCCCTGATTTTGCAGTTGCTCATATAAAAGTATATATTTTAATTTAAATTAAATATTACAATTATTTTCTTTTATTAATATTTATTCATGTTTTTAGGTGCCTGCGAATGAAGTTTATGAATTAATAAAAAGAGATGTAGCTTCTATAATACTCATTGTCCACGGTCAGTGCAATATAAATGAATCATCCGAGTTGATGATGTTATCAGGAAAAGTTTTTATGGTACCAGCTAGTGCTGTGGTTAAAGTTACTGTTGGGTTTGAGTTGCTAGAATTATACCAAACATTTGTCAATGTATAAATTCAATGTTAAATGTGTAGTGAAATATAAAATTAATTTCTTAAATTTATTTATTTTTGATATTTTTAATAAATGATGAATTATTGTACTCTAATTATATTTATATAGCATTCTACTTATACATATTTATATAGTTTTGAATAAAATGCAATATATTAGATGTTAAATAGTATGTAAGTATTGAAATATAAAATTAATCTCTTAAATTTATTTATTTTTAATACTTTTAATGAATGTCAAATTATTGTGCATTAATTATATTCTTCTAACATACTATCTATACATATTCAGTGGTGTCCCGAGACATTTTTTTGATGCCAAGTAAAAAAAAATTTTTTTACCTGCTAATAATAATTGATGCAGCCCAGAATGTGATGTGGCGTGTCATAGATGTATATCAGAAAATAAGTGAAAAAATATGCCTATGGCGTAGTTTGAATCCAAGGCCCTATGTACTGAATTATTGAGCCACCACGACTTATATTTTTTCACTCAATATACCACCCACTAGGTTGGTGCCTGCACTGTGAGGCTGAGGAAGTGTCCGGAACGCACGGTTAGTGTACTTTATCGTACCTGTAATAGTGTGAACCGTGTCAATGTGACATAATTATTATTCATCTTATTCATAATTCATAATATTTCCCCACCCTTGTATAATATATGACATTATGTGATTTACATTTATTATTTAACAACCTACCCCTTTATAATTGAAGCCTGGGCTTTATTTATATTTTAGACCTATATTTCGCCATCCGCTCTACATATTTATATAATTATAAATAA
>JAIPRM010003655.1:0-16366 GCA_025469315.1 Stegophylla sp. TES_Ste_2020
ACCCATTGTGCGAAGTATGTCCGGCTTTTTTGATTTATTTTCATAACAAATGTTATAAACTTCTAGTTCTAAAGGTATCCGCTATAACGGCGCTAGTAATGCCAAAAGGAAGAAACCCCCCGAACACCGCCGATTCTATTACAATTCATGGCCATACCCCGCTATCCTCCTGCCTTGTCGTGACCAGTCCTCTCATATCACAGTCCGTGGTTACATACCTATATATCATGGGTTTATTATTTTTAGATAATAATCATGATTATTTGTGATAATAATATTCTTCTGTTATCTAATTTATATAATAATGGATTATATCACAAAATTTCTGTAATGAGTAAAATGACTCTTTCTAATTTCTAGTCCTTCCTATTGTGGTGAATTTTCATTATTTTAAGTATCAGTACATTTCGCACAATATTTGCGAAGATTGATTGTGATTTATTGTTAGTTAATTGTTACATTTAACCATAACGATTATGTCCAAAGACAAAGTCCAAGAAGGAAGAGAGTGTATGGAAAAGGCGGCTAAATAGTGAATAAATACCTTACATTTGTTTTATCTTTAATGTAATTTTACCAATTAATAATCTGTGTTGTGTTATATTTTAGTCTTAAAACGTCTTTACTGAAATGGGTACCTGATTATGACAGTGCAGCTGATGAATACTCAAAAGCAGGTACATAGATTGACATAAATAATAACATGAGTGTTGTATCAGTGAATATTTTTTATTTCTCTATGTATATAAGACATTGGCCTTTTACTATAATGCTTTTAATACAGTACAATGTAAATAATTTCCTAAAAGTTTGAACTTGTAAAAGAATGTTATTTATTTTTATATCATCTGTGATCTCAATAATTGAATTATCGAAAGATGTAAAACTATTTTCAAATTCAAATCTTAATTACAAAATTAATTTATATATTACAAATCATTAAAAGATCAAATGATAGTCTAATCATATTTTTTAGATTAGAATTGATATTAAAATTATTTACCTTACTATAAAATCAAAATCAAAAATATTTTTTTGGTACTTTTTATTTATTCTTCAACAATTTTTTGCAGCTACATGTTTTAGAGTTGGAAAAGCATATAAAGAAAGCAAAACATGTCTTCTGAAAGCATCAGAAAATTATTTACAACACGGATCGTATCCTTTAGTTACAAATGTACCAATTGTATTATTTAATGTACTAGGTATTATTTTAGAATAAATAAAAATTACTAATTGGATATCAATAAATTTTTCTTAATGCTTTACATAATAGTCTATTCCATGCTGCTAAGTAAGTGTTTGACTATTAAAGATTTTATTTTTTAAGACTAAATATTTTTGTTTAGGTGTATGGATCAGGCAATTATTTTGTCTAAGGAAATGGGAGACTTGAGCGATGTATTGCAATTGGCTATGAAAGCTAGTTACTATTATCAACAACAAGGATCCCCTGGAAGTGCATCATTATTGTTAAATAAAGCCGCAGATATATTACAACAGTCTGATCCAGAATCATCAGTCAAGCTATTAAAAGAAGCTGCCAATGTTTGTGGAGTAAGTTTGATTTTTTCTCCTTGCAAAACACTTTATTTAGCTAGTTATTTTTAGTGGATTTTGTAATCTTATTATATCAAGTAAGTTTCTGAATTCTGTCTACTGTTTTCTTGTTATGTATTATCGAACTATGTTTAAATTTTACATTGATAAATTATATTATTGAATATAATATTTTTTAGATTGAAGATTCAACTAGCCAAGCAATGGAATACACGCATAAAGCAGCACGATTGTTAGTTAAATTGAAAAGGTAATATTTAAAGGATTATTTTATTCACTTCAAATTTATAAATTGACTCATTATTATCAGGTATGAAGAAGCTGAAGAAGAATTAAAACGTCAGTTTGGGCTTGTCTTGGAAGGTGGTCCATCATCTAACATGGGAAGAGTAGCTGTTGAACTTTTTTTGTTACAATTAGTTAAAGATGATAATGTTGCTGCTAAAAAAGTCTTGCATGAATACGCAGTGCAATTCTGTGACCAACCAGAGGTATAAACAAGAACAATAATTGTATATTCTTGGTATTTATCATAATATTGTCCTTTTTTATCCTCAATAGGTTATTTTGCTAGACGGTTTAGTAAATGCTTATTCAGAACGTGATAGCGAACAAATAAAGACATTGTTAAACAATCCTTTTATCAAACACATGGATGTCGAATTTGCAACACTTGCAAAGTATTTAGCTGAAAAATGGACTGTGGAACCTGTATGTTATAATTACATTTAAATATTAGAATCTTTTACAATTAAATTTGTGTTATATACATATTTTTTTTTTCATAATTTAAATTTTTAGAATATACAAGTGGAACGTGTTGCTGGAGATGATAATGAGAAAGATAAAGTACCAACAGATTTTGGAGGAGGTCTTTGTTGAAGCTGTTTTAACGTTTTTGTATTTTTTTTTAATTTAAATTATTAATACTTATATAGTCGACTATAAAATTCCTATTTCTTATACAGTCAATAGACATTTCTTACATTAAATAAGTATTAAAATAATCAAATATTCAATCTTTTAAAAGCAGGTGAATTTTTAGCGATTTCAATTTTTATTAGTTTTATTTTAATTTTTATAAATCTCTTTAGTATAATGTCCATAATATCCTCAATTGCTATTTAAAGTTTTTTTTTTAAAGTCTTTTATAGGATTTATTCAGAGGGCATATAAAATATTCAAGCTTAAGAATTTTATGAAGAATTTTTAATGTTCCTTGCTTCACTTCTTGATTCGATTAACTAGCGCTTTGGACCTTTTTCCGTTTATTCACTACCACTACTATTTTTGGTTTTTTACACTATTACCATTGTGAGTTCTCGGGGTAAAATAAAATACGGAAGAAAAAACAGTGGTGTACCTACCAACCAATTCTAAACTGCTACTTGGTAGAGTACATGTGGTGTAAGCGTTACGGTCATAAGAATTTATTTGAAACAATGCTACAACATACAGTACACTTCATGCCCTCAGAATCAAAATAATATATGTGTGTGGATAATCAGAAAAACCAAACAAAGTACTGGTAGTGTTCAGTGCTTTTAAATAAATATATGTAATTCACCATTATCAAGTCGAAATGTCTCCTCATTGCACAGCAAGCCGAGGGATATTTTTGATGTGCTGAGTGAAGCAGAGGTGTTAACAAGCGTAGTGAGTTGATCAAACACCCGGTGAACTAACCTATACTTATATATAAATTTTGGAAAAACCAAAAATAGTAGTGGTAGTGAATAAACGAAAAAAGTTCAGCCCTTTTTATTGCTACTAACTGTGCGGTGCCAGAGAACTTAGCCTACATCGTGCATTTTGCAGATTTCATATTTAAAACCATCTTCCATGTGAAAATACCCTTTATCTGTAAATAATAATTGTTAAATCTTTACTATTTATTGGTCTACCAAAGGGAAGATCATTTTAGTTTTCATTAAATCTTCTATCACATGGAATAAATTTATCTTCAATGTTATCAAGTAAACTTTAGAATTCAGCTCTTTTCTAACTATTATTTGACTAGGTTATTAAATATTATTTGATGTTAGATATTTGTTTTCAACTTAAGTAGACATTATTGTACTTTTAATTAATTATATTGTGACATTTGCTAGTATTGTAAATAAAATTAATTTAGAATGTGATTAAGTGTTAAGTTTAATTTTTGAGTATAAGATAAATTGCACTTTTTGCATTTTTGTAGTAAACATGATCATATTGCTAAATAAAGAAATAAAACATATTTTGAAACATAAATACCACATGGAAATATAATTACCATGTGATCATGCAACATTCCAAAATAAATGGTCAATAGTTTTTAGTGTTTTTAATTGTGTTAAATTTAATGTCATGTTAATTTGTTATTTTATAATCCATGTTAACTAATTAAAAATATAATAAATATTTCATTTTTATTTATTTATTTTAATTGGGTAGTCCAAATAGTTGACCTGTCACAAGTATTTCTTGTGCATCATTATATTTATAAGCAAAACTGTAATCGATTATTTCATTTTACTACAAAATACATAACACTTAGTGTTTACTTTTACTATTATTGTTTATTGAATAAATATATGTAATTCATAACTATATTTTTTTGTTCAGTCTTATCATAGTGCTTCTTAAAGTATGTAAAGGACGGAATTAGTTTCAAAAACATGGTAAAACTGTGTACAAACTCAGTTTGAAAAGTGTGATGTGCACTGTGTACAATACAAAGTAAGAAATAATTCAAAAAGTAAGAATAACTTCTTTTCTACACAACGGACAGTAATTTAACGGTTCCATGTCCGTGATTTTTGCATTGCGTTTACATTGTCTACAGCACCAAATAGATTTGATGTCTGTTAGTGGCTGACCCGAAACAATACTAGTTTCTGGTTTGGTTTTACACATTAGACATTTTAACGACCTGTAATTTGAGATACAAGGAATTTATGTAGTGTAAATGTTTAACTATGGTTGAATAAGTATTAGCAATTATGAGCAATTATTATTGTAAAAAAATATTACCAAGCAGGAAAATTATTTGAACAGCTATAGCATTGAATTGATAGCAGCGTTGCATCAATAGGTGCGTACTTGCTGAATATGATTAATGATAGCTGATTATAGTTTTTTTTCTGTAAAGAAAAAATCAGTTAAGCCAATCATTTACTACACAACTACAATGCTATTGAATAATTGATAAACGAGAGTTAGTGATTACTTACTGTATCGATGGATTCAAGTTTCATAAAAGCTCTAGAAGCAATACCGAATGAGCTATTTGCTATTGCCGATAAAGCTATAATCGAATATACCTGTTCAGTGTTTAATAAGTCTTCGAAATTTCTTAAAGTTAATGATGTCCATAAGGCTAAATGAAAGTTACCTGAAAATTAAGTGAAGATATTGATTATTATGTCAAAAATTAAAATAAATAAATATGGAAATAACCAAAGTGAATATTTATTATTTACCGTTGTACAACTGTCGTTGTGCAAGTATTAAGAAATGTAAAGCTTCAACTATGCGCCAATTGTTTTCTATCATTTCTGCTCGGGATTTAAATGGAGTAGCTTCAAAATCATTGATTACAATTTCATTAACTAGATATTAAGCAAAATATATATTACAATATGTAAAATTCAAATTGGTTTAACTTTAATTAGCATTATTAAACATTATTTTGCATAAAGCTTATGTAATGTATTACCATCTGATAAAGTAGGTTGAATATTTTTCTCTTTATACTCTTCAATCAGAAGTGCTCCAGCAGTTGCCAGCTGTTTTATCACATTTAGTTGTATATCCGATTTCAGTTCTTGGCGAACAGTCTAAAAGAATAATTAAATTACACCATGTAAGGTCTAATAGTTTTGAAAAATTAGTTATCAATGATTTTAGTATTACAGCAAATACTAATTGGGCAGCTTCCACAAATCGTTCTCCATTAATACATTTGGAAACCATTGATAATACATCTTTTACATTTTCAAGCCACTCATCTCGATTTGAATCATTTAAATTTTTCATGATTTCTCTCAACTTATTAGTGTCGACATCAAAGTTCGTTAACGCCCTTTTAGAAAACTAAAACAGTTCCAATTATTTTTAACTTTAGATTCACCAACAATACTGCAAATATTTATTTATTATACACTGTGATTTAAAGATTCGTCTTCCATCATTCCACTGTTGATGAAAAATCCAGAAATAGTATCTAATAATGGATGATTCCCTGGTAAACTTTTGGCCAGGGATGCTAATGAATCGTAGTCTTTAAGCATTATATAACATTCAACAAGTTTTTCTGGGTTATCAGCTTTTTTATAGTATTCAACTGCTAAATCCCTGTTGAAAAAACGTAAAATACAATTATGAAATAGCAACAAATAAATTGTATTTTACTTTCTTAATTTTTGATCAGAAAAGTATAGTAATTAAAATGAAATAATCTGAATTTTCAAAACTTGAAGAGTTTGTGGTGAATAAGAAAAATGCAACTTAGTAATACTTAGTAGAAGGGTAGATAAGTTAGTTTTAATATAATACATTAATGAGTTAGATCCAATATTATGTACAAGTAGTATTATGAATTGAATCCAGAAAAATGTTGGTGTATTCAGCGCTGAAAATATTTGTTAACTTTTTTTTTGAATTATGGGAACTATAAAGTTGGTTGAAAGCTTATTAGAAAGAGTTTATCAATTATATACAAAATATGAAATTAATAAATTATAATTCTTTTTTTAAACAATTAAAAAAAAAATAATCAATTTTATCTTGATTTTAGATTCTGAATGAAGCGAAGAAGCTAGTGTTGTTTTTATAATGTATTTATTTTTCTTCTTCTTTTTTTTCTGTATACACTTTTTTGTATAGATCTACTTGACTAAAAGTTTTGATTAGTAACTTGCTGAAACCAGATTTGCTTTTAGTTGGTCATTAGAACAGGTCTTTTTTTGAATTTTTGAATTCTTCAATTTTCTTTTAATAAAAAACTACCCAAAATTTGACAAAAAAGACTCGAAAACAATCATTTTTTGATCAAAACTATATAAAAATTTAAGCATAGATAGACAATAATATGGGAAAAATTTTAGCACAAGAAAATTTTGAAAATGCAAAAAAAAATATTTGGATATTTTTTTAACATTTTTATTATTATTTTTTTAAAATTATATTATTTTTAATATTTTTATATTATAATTATAAAGTTTTTAAATTTTTTTCCCTTTATTTATGAGATAAAAAGATAAGTAAAGGTAAGAAAGCCGGACATACTTCGTACCAAGCATATTCTTCACTCTTCGGGTCAGATATTCTTGGTAAGTGTGATAAAAATAACGACCATTATAGATTTTTATATTATTAACTTCTTTCATGCAGAATTGTCTTATTGAAGAAATGATGTATCGTTTTTTTTAACCACAAACCCACCAATAGTATTTGACCCGAGGAGCGAAGAATATCTGTGGTGCGAAGTATGTCCGGCTTTTTTACCTTTACTTTATTTTTTCTCTAATAAGTTTGTAATAATAAGGTCTAGTTGTCAGTTTTGTTAGAATCATATTGGCTAGAAGAAGTACAATGTGGATTTTCAAAACTGTATCTTTAATATATCATTCACTTCAGACCTTTAAAGTTGTAAATTATAAAAACACAAAAATCTGAATTTTGTAAACTTCAAGAGTTTGTGGTAAAAGTAGCTCAGTAATTATAAGAAGGTATGTAATTAGTAATTACTAATTAAGTCAGCATTAATATAAGATACTAACATTATAGATTCCACTCCACAGACAAGAGGTATGATGATTTAAATTCCGAAAAATCGTTTTTTCAAAGCTTATACAATTTTAAAATTTGATTAAAAATCAAGAAAGATTACTTGCCGAATCTTGCTCGCCAAATATTATTTATTTGAGTTAAAATATTGTATTACTATTCATTGTCTGTAATTACATTAGTACCTATGTAGTAAAATCTATGTTTTATTTTTTATAATTTAATAATACATACCACTGTTTATTGTCTAGAAAATGATCACCAATCCCTTGCCACGCTAAATTCATTGTGAGGCCAGATATTCCTAGCAAGGAAGAACTTGATTTTAACAGCTCAACAACTTTAAACCAATTGCCAAGTTTTTGATGCAGTGTTACAGCCAAGTCTCTATGTATGGGAAATAATTAAATAGGTTTTAGAATAATGATAACTGATTGTTAAAAGTAATCAAAATTTTACTTTCGATCAGCTTCAATGTATAACTTTTCAGCTTTCTCATAATTTCCAAAATATACAGCTACTTCAGCTTCTTTTAATAGAACATCGTGTATATTGGCCAATTGTTTAACAAATTTGATACCGTAATAATCTTTACATTGCACAAATGCTGTTTCACTTGTGACAAGATCTAAAGCTTGTAATGAAGCTTCAGCTAATAATCTCCTGGAGAAAAAAAAATAACAATAATAATTATAGAATTTACAATATTTATAAAATTAATTTTATTTATATTTGTTGGATAAATGATGAATTTTTTAAAAAATATTTCTCATGGTTTCAGAAACAGGGATTAAAAAAGTTTTTAAAAAATTGGAAAAAATGATCATAACGTTAAACCTAACAAAAATGTAAACGTTTTTAAAAAACGATATCAAAATTAAAATCAGTAAATAATTTAATTTAAATAACAAAATCAAAATCAAAAACGTAAACAAAAAAGTATATTGACTATAACTATAACGAAAAAGAAAAACTTGTTCAATAGAAAAATGGTAATCAATATAAAATCCATAAAGTATTTATACAAAATTAAATTATTACTTAATTTTTTATTTGTGTACATTTTACAAAAAAGCTATTTAATAATACTTTATCAATAAACTTTTCTTCGTTTTATTTGTTTTAATAGTATACTGCTGGAGAATTTCCTTGCATATTATATATCACCCCCCCCTACACACACACACACACACATATACACATTTTATTATTAGAATATTATTTACTACTATGAAATATAAATATATTCACGAAACAATGAAAATCTTGCGAAAATAAATATTATTTTAAATTCTTTATGCAATCCCTATAAACAATATTATTATCTAGATTATTAGTGTTTTTACTCATAATAGGACATATTATATCCATGTGTCAGTGTATTTTTATTTGTATTTATTATAATAATATGTTTGTTGTCTACTATGAATTTTTGATATAAATTTAATTCAAAGCAGTTGTCAGATTTTAAAGTCAATATATATATATATATATATATATATATATATATATAATATAATATAATATATAATGTAAATAAACATATTATATTATATCTTGAGAACTATTATATATGAGGGGTTGATGAGTGAAGAAAAGAGACAAAAACAGAAAAAGAATTAGAAAAAGAGAAAGACGAAAAAAGATTTTCTAATTTTAATGTAGCAAATACATATTTTCTTTGATTCGGCATTAACTGGTGCAATGGTAATTCAGCTAGTTATATATATATATATATATATGTATATGTTAATGTAATAAAAATTTACAGAAGTAAAACAAATAAATAATACAAATACTTACGATAATCTAGGATGTGGATTATCATTAATAAATTTGATAGCTTCTCCAATGCTAACTTTTTCTAAAAGTTGTCTTGTGTCTCTCAACGATTTGGTTTCTAATGTAATAACATAATCGAGAGATGGATTTTCAGGAGACTGAAGAATCTCATCAAGCATAACTGCTTGGATTTCTAAATTCTTAAAAATGAATGCATTATTATACACAATATACAGTAGTACCTCGATAAGTCAAAATTCAAAGGAAATGCAATTTTTTCGACTTATCGAGGTTTTTGAGTTACCAAGTTTTAAAATTCGGATTAAGAGTTTTTAAAATGTTTTTTAATTTTTTTAATTAAAATTTTTAAAATGTCTGTAGGTATGTATTTAAGTTTTTAATTATTATTACATACAATGTAAAAAAATTTTATTAAATATTTTATTTAAATAAAAAAAAGAAATTACAAAAAAAAATATAATATAAACTAAATTTCAAAAACCAAATGAAAAATACTCTTTCGTACCAAGGTTAGTTAATACATATTATGTATTTATGTATTAAAATAAACAAAATAAATGCGATTAGATAATATTATTCAAAAGCACAAACCAATTAGACAAATGTTTATAAAAATTATCCATCTACATTTAACACAGAATATTTGAGTTATCTATAGTTTTTCTTTCGAGTAATCCAGGTTTTCCCAAGGGAATCAAGGTAGAAGATGTTCTAGAACAACGCTAATCAAAAAGGTACTGAAGATGCCGGACTGAGAACCTACAAAGAACTGAAGAGAATGGCCAGTAACAGAGAAAACTGAGGGAGCAGGGAAAATGCTGTAAAATTAACCTAAGGGTTGACTACTAAAGAAGATGATACTTGATGTACTTATCTAGTTTTTTGATCCAAAATATTATTTTCTAATAATAGTTGTAATAATAGTTATCATTTATATCACTAACCAAAGTGTAGGTAATTTTTTGTTTTACAAAAATGTATGATAAAAATGAATTTTCAAAAAAAGTAGACTTATTTTGTTGTTGCACCAAGCCCTTATTTTAGTTGTAAAAATTAATATTAATACCTTGCTTAGTAAAGTAACAAGTCAACAGCAATGATATTATCACATTATCACTCAAAACTCAAAAGTTGAAAAATACAATACAAATATGATTAGATAGGAGTTAGTACAAGATGTAATAACATATCTAATTATTTTATAATATAAAAATTGATGTGGTCATTATTGCAGTCATTTACATTTCTGGAAAAAATTAAAGTGTGTCTAAAAAGAGATCAGAACAAAATCAAATACCATCACAGTAGAACTCAAGAGATTTCATACTTTTATGTGACATACGACATAGTTATGTAAACATAGTAAACTAATTAGTAATTAATAAACAGATATTATGTCTAGGTTATCTAAAAGAGTGGTGAATAAAAATATAAAATATGACAATTATTTCTAAATCGCATAACTGGATTTTAATGAAATTGTGTTATAATTAATGTGCATGATATATAAAATTACAAATAGTTATAAAAAATTCCCAGGAGGGGCAATGGCTCCTTTTGTCTCCCCTTTCGGACACCGTTGAATATATTTTATTTGTTGTTCATAATTATTAATAATTGAACAAGGAGAATATTTCAGTTTAATCTCCTGAATAGTCCAATAATGATTTAGAAGATCAATAAAAATAACATTTTAACTTACTTCAAAGGAAGCAATATAAGCTGAAGTACTGATTGGTTCTTCAGGGTTGAATCCTCTAATAACATACATGCGAGTTTTTTCCATGATTGCTAAAAGTTCTGGATCATCTGATGCCCATTTCATTGTCCACACATCTCGCCTTTGAAATGAGTTTAAAGTTTCTAAACTAGTTGATTCTTTTACTACATTATCTTCTGAAATTTCTACAAGATTCAATACTCCAGTTGAATCAATAATAGCCAATCGTCTACATAAAAATAAAAATAAATTTAAAAACAATTTTTTTATAAGTAATATTTAAATTAAGAAAAAAGAATCATTTACTTTGAATTTAAATTTAGTGCCAATTTATATGGTTTAGAAGATAACATTTTTCTTTCTACTAAAGCAACCTGTGGCAAAGAATATTTTTGCAAAGCACAACTTTCTCTGCCAATTAATAAATATTGATCACTTGCTGTTATACAAGTAATTCGATCTTTAGTTTCCTAAAAATTATTTGAATACTTTTTATTTGTTTTTACTTTTTAATGTATTTTTAAAAATAATTTACCTTTTGAAATGACGCACTTTTAAATTCTGATGATTCTTGAGTGAGTTCATCTACTCCAGAAGGAGTGTCATCAATATGAAACATTTTCACTTTCTTACGCTTAGCTAAAAATAAGAAAATTAACATATTTTATATGAAATATATATATATATATGTTATCGTCAAAGATGTAAATTAAGGATTTAATGTTAATGACACAATAGTCAATAACGATATTTCAGATCAAATGAGAAAATATACGTTATTAACTAAAAAATAACATCCATGCTCAATATTTTAAGGTAACAATGCATTTAGCAATATTTCCAAGGTAATGACAATAATTCTGATCTTTGATAGCCTTCATTATAAATTATAATTGATAAACTTTCAGCCTCTGTAAAATTGTTAGCTGTTGGCTAAAGAATTGCTAGATCACAAGACTGTATTAGTTACATTTGTAAAATAGGATGTAAAAGTAATCAATGTGCTTGTAAAAAAAATAATGTTGTATTCAATTTTAAATATCATACCACATCAAACTGAGAAAATAAATGATTTTACCAAATTTATTCATGTAATATTATACAGTGGCGTATTTAAAAGGGTGGAACAAAGGGGACAATTACCCCTTTCTGTAATGCTAGGCATATAACGTGGCGTGAGTCATATTCCTACTGTCTATGCATCTGATAGAATTGGCAGATATATCGGTTAACGGTGTAATTATTACTTGCAGTTCTATTATTTTAATTAATGTTAGTAATCATTAAATATATAAAACAGAAAAATACTTCAAATTTATCTTTCATATTACTATAAGTGAAATAAAAATTTAGTTATATTTCTTATATTTGTAGGTATTTAGGCCAGGGTGCTCGAAAGGGAGGGTGATGAGGTATTCACCCCTCCCGGGAAAAACTATCTTAACATTTATTATTGTTCAAACAAATACTTCATAGCTTATTTAAGTATAGATTTATAAATTTGAAAGTAATAATAATAATACAAATTAAAACCGTTTATATGTAAATATATATGTAGACCTTTGTAATGATATAATTTATAAGATCCCAGGAATTATTCGTTCCGAATTCATTAACAAATAATAGGTTGAAGGTCAGAGGTTTGATTTTAATTATGATTACTATATTATTAAATAATACTTCAAATTTTGTAAAATACAGATATATCTGAAAATATGTTATTAACATTTGAATTTACAAATTATAAAAATTCTGATTAATATATTTTTTTGGTGTTTTATTTTATTCCTCTCTGAAAAAATAACTGAGAGCGCCCATGTACCAAGATACTTTTAGTTATTAAATATTATTTATTATAATAATATGATTGCATCAATGCATTTTTTGGAATGTGTGTTATTATATTAAATATGTTTGTACACCATTGTTGAGATAACATGTAAATCAGTAAAATGGTACTCCACTTTTGAACAGCCAAATTTTTTATGCAACAAAGGAAAATGTTTTCAATAGTAAAATAGATATTGATCATAGTTCCCCAACCCTAAAATCCTGGCTATGCCACTGATATTATATAATACAAAATATTATCTTTACAATAGTTACAAAAATGGGACTGCATTGTGTAGCATAATTTTAAATTGCTTACACGATTTAAACATTTTGCTATACAAGATTATCAACATTGTCTATCCATAGTAGATATTAAGGTAATGTCTACACTTGATTCATATTTAGAAGTGACTTAGGCGATGACCAGTTTTTGTCAGTAGCGGACAGATCACACCAATTGGACTCCTCACTATGCCAGTTCTATGCTATCGTAGTGTGTCCATGTATGGCCTTATAATATTTCACCACATAGTGCTCGTGTCGTCTATTGAATAGAAACCATAAAATTTAGATTAATTGTACACGTTGGCTGATAATATTAGAATGATAAGTTTTTGCTATCAACAGTGGTCGATAGGTAAAAACTACGTAAAAATGAAATGCTCTCTGTGCAGTAGTCGGCTGCCTGAGTCACTTCTAAATATAAATAGAGTATATTCATAGTTGTAAATGTATTAACAAATTTTATTTTTTTCAACATTGTCTGTTAATGTCTAGGCTTTGATGATATTGTCTACTTATATTAGGAATTAATGATATTGGCTAAGCATCACATTATTGTCTAAACTACATTATTGACGGTAACATATACATTATACAATCACTGTTTTAATGTATCAAAAGTATAAATTAATATTCTTACTATTCGTTATTGATGCAGAATGTGATTTAGGAACAGAGTACTGCCAAGTCATAAAACTTGTATATGACGAAACAATTACGAGAGTTCCATTCATTGTAATCCATACTGGTTCAAAATTAATGTGTTTGGCTTTGAAAAATAAAATAAAAATGAAAAGTGTTATGAAATTAGGATTTTAAAAAGCATCTTACAATCAACTGTAGTATTTATATTGTTGCAAATAATTAGACTATATGGTTTAGATTGATCATTATTATTCCGTACTGCAAGAACACAGTGATCTTTGTAAGCATCCATACATAGTAGAGAATCATATTTTGTATGATAAAACTATATCATAATGAATAAAGTTAAGTCATAGATATACAACTAAAAATGAATATAAATACTTCATTTTTTTTTATATTCCAAAATGTAATATCTGTTACAGATTCTTCATTGTTCCTGTAAGCATAAACAATAGTGCCAGCAAAATATGTCCATGGATAATCGTATCGTACATTGGCAAAATAAACAAAACTATCAATGGCCAAGGTGATACGTAAAGATGTGCTTTCCCAACAACAAGCAGAAACCATAAAACCAGGAATTCTTAGAGTTCTCAAATGCTGACAAAAGAAAATAAAATTTTACATAAATTCCTATATGATTATGATTTTATAATTGTGTTATAGAATATTTTGACCATACACAATTGGATACTTAAAGACTAACCTCTCCAAAAGGAGAATAAAGTTGAAGTACATTGGATTCTTTTACGTCTCCATCGACCATTAATGAGCCAACTAATGCTAAAACATTGCCATTATGATTCCATTTGATAGCAACAATTGACATATCACATTCAAAAACCACTGGATCTATTATATAAAATATTTATAAATTAAGAAATTTAATAGTAATTATAAATAATTAACAACTTACTGATATCATATTGATCTTTCATTAATTGTACGTGGCCCGATTTGTATGCAATGGCCAACTGAGGAAATTCATTTATTTCTTTATTAAGCCAATGACAAGCAGATATTGGCACATTGTTAAGAGACACAGGTAAACATGCAATACCTAATCTGGACTAAAAGAAAGTAAGAGAATAAATATGTCATATTTTCATTGTGATAACCAAAATGTTACATAAACAATACATACTACAAAATTTCCATCACTATCATATAAATGAACTTCACCAGTTTTTATGGTGAATAGTAGAAATTTTGAATTTGGAGACCATTGGACACCTGATAAACTTAATTTTTTCAACTCTTTTCCCCAGATTCGACTACCTTCAACTGAACCAACAATAACAGCTCCTAGTATTAAATCATGTATTATTATTTACAACAGAATACAAATAATAATAATTAAAATGGGAGTATAATCATATATTTACCATCTTCATAGACAATACAAATTTTTTCACCATCTCCATTCCATGCCATACCTTTAACAATTGATTTGTTACGATTATTAATCATTTCTTCTTGCCACGTTCCCTATAATGAATGAAAATTGTTATAAATGACCAATAAGCAAATTAATTCAACCAATATTATAGCAAAATACTTTATACAACGTCCAAACTATGATTAGCCCACTTTCATCACTTGACGTCAGTTTGTTGTGTTTTTCATTCCAGACAATGACTAATACATTACCAGAATGTCCTTCAAGAGTTTTATTAATTGATAAGTTAGCCTGCCCTGCCAATCCTTTTGGTTTGCCATCGGCTGGAGTGCCGGAATCAATTTTTAATACTTTCAAGAGACCATCGTCTCCACCTATTGCTATGCAATCCTGACTGGCGTTCCATTCGAGGCAATTGATTTTCGTATTATTTGGTATAGCAATCTAAACACGACAATTATTATTATTTCATATTCACTAATTAAAACGATTATTATGGTCAACAGTTTTCGAAATAAAACCAACCTTTTTACTTAAATATAGGAACATATTAAAATATTTTAACAGCTTAACGTGTTAATAGAAATTTAGTCAAACATTTAATGTCTACTTGCTACACTAAGTAAGTGAATTCGTAAAATCATATTAATAAAATATTTTGTATTTTTGTGTCTTGTTTAAGACGCCAAGATTTTGAATTTTGATATCTGATATCAAATGTTTATCACATCAACAGTTCACCTTACCACTATACCGGATACCGAGTATTTGACATGTTCCCCCATGTAATGCGATTTATAAATAAATTTAAAATAATTATTTAATATTATAGTAATTTTAATAATTAATTATAAATATTTTTTTTTTATAAATACAGACATAATGATGCCTATACAAGGATGTAGGTATAGAATTTGAATGGTATGGGTTCGGATCGGTATGTTCAGAAGTTCGATTAGTTACTTACTGAGAGCGTCATTGAAAAATAATTTTGAAAATATTGTGAAACATAAAAATTTTGTACTTATTTTAAACAGGTCATTATCAAAATTCTAAGATTTTCCATGAAAATTTAGATTCAGATAGATTTTCTAAGCGTATAGAAAAACTACAGACAGTTTGAATATTGGGTATAATTTGTCACAAACTACATTTTCATTAGATGTGTGTAGTACACTCAGTGGTTAAAGTGAGGGGGGACGGAGGGGGACTGAGTCCCCCATCTTATTTGGAATACAATCAAGCGTCCCCTTTAAGTCAAATCCCAAAATTCCGGGGGGACGCTTTAATTTTGATCACTAAAGAGTGGAAAGCGTTAATATTAGAAATTTATTTGAATGGTCAAAATT
>JAIPRM010003656.1:0-25378 GCA_025469315.1 Stegophylla sp. TES_Ste_2020
TCTTAAAATGTGTTTTTAATACAAAAATAAATACATTAATGATAAAATTATGTTTTAGATTTATTTGGCACTCGAAATTTTTTTTTTAAATATCTGGCCCGCCATATAAATTAATTGCCGACCCCTGTTCTATAGCATTGAGAAAAAAAAAGACTTAAACGCTTTTTTTTGTAAAATGTTGAGTCTTTTTTTCGTATTGTAGAAAAAACTATAGACATTTTTGAAAAATTACCTAGTAGCAGATAAATTCTAATTCAAAAAGTTATCGGTCAAAACTTTTAGAAAAATATTTTTACACGAAAAAGTGATGACAGAGAAAATTGTAAACACATAGTTATTTCGCTCTATTCAAAATTTAAAATGCATTAATAAAATGTTTTTAACAATAATTAGCAATAGCTTACTTTTTGAGTACTCCTTTATTATAGATACCTAGTAAAGAGTATTTCAAATAGTTATAATCATTTAAAAGGATTTTCAGGTTTAATTTCTGACTACTATTTTCAAATAAAATATGATTGTTTTTGTATATTTAGAGATGAAAATTCAAAATAAAGTTAAAACTAACTGAGCATATTCTAAAATCTCATATCTTAAAATCGTTTTTCCCAAATTTTACTAAAAATATTGAAATTTTCAAAAAAATAACTTATATATAGTAACATCTACGGGTGAATTCTGATTCAAAAAGTTGCTGGTCAAAACTATTGGACAAGTATAACTATACGAAAAAGAGTTCACAGAAGAGAGAAAAAATAAATGTCACTGTAAATCATAAACATCTTCGCTCTACTCAGAAAGTAAAAATATATAAAAATTTGATGTAGTTTCACTGTAGTACATTTTTTGAAAATTGGTTTATATTTTAGATTCTGAGCGAAGTGAATGTATGAATTTAGAATGAAGTTTATTTATTTATTTATTTTTTCTGTTCTGTAAATACTTTTACGTATAGAAATATTGATCCAAGATCCTCGATCAGCAACTTTTTAATTTAAGGAATCGACTCCAAATGGTACTTTATACTTAGCATTTCTCAAAATTTAAAATTCAAATTTAATAATCCACTAAGAATATCCCATCCGAAAAGCGAAGTACATCCATGGTTCAAAGTCTGTCCGGCCTATACTTTGCACCACGAATATTCTTCGCTTCTCGGGTCAGATACTATTGGTGGGTTTGTGTAATTTTAAAGGAACGATAAATAATTTCTTCAATAAGACGATTCTGAACGAAAGAAGTTAATAATATAAAGATCAATAATAGTCGTAATAATTTTCAACACACTTACCAAGAGTATCTAACACGAAGACCGAAGAATATCCGTGGTGCGAAGTAAGCCCGGCTTTCTTGCCTTTACTCAGGGCCATATTACTGCTTAGGCTGTATACGCTACAGCTGGTGACGGCAAATTTTTTAAAGGCGGCTAAAAAATAGCATTTTTCTTTTTCGGTGAAACAAAAAAATATTTGACTTGAGACATTATTTTCATAATTTAAAATATAAACAAAGGTAATTTATTATATAATAATGTATGGTATGAAATAATATGGATTAATATAGTATACTACTAGTTACCAGGCCTGTGCGCAGGATTTCATAATGGGGGGAGGGGGTTTTGAAAAAAAAAATGTGTAAAATATATACATCAATAATTAGCAAATAGTTTTATAATATACTTATATTTATTATTAATTTTGTAAGTACCTATATTAAAAGTGTTTTTTTCGTGTAATAGTGTAATTTCGTGTTCTCCTAATTGCGGTCGAAATGTTGAATAAAATTTTATCGTGTATGTTCTATACTTCTTTTCTTTTATTGTCAGTATATTTTGTCGATAACGGAACAACAAAAGTCGATAAACAGCAAACGTGAAGATAACACTATTCAATATTATAGTATTGTACAACAGAATAGGTTTCACCTATTCTGTGATTGTACTGTGTTAGGTACTATATTGTATTATGTTATGCATTATTACAAATAAGATAAATATTCCACATAAAATAGGTCAAATGAAAAATACGATTTTTTCTGTCATGGGGGGGGGTTTGAACCCCCAAACCCCTCCCTTGCGCACGGGCCTGCTAGTTACTAATATACTATATTAATAGTACTAGGACATTGACATTTATCCAGTTTATTCCGGAGTCCAAACTCCAACGCGTATGAGTAAAATTGTATAAAAGAACGATGATAATCTAAAGACTGCTTAAAAATACATTAGAAACCATATCTAACTTGAATTTGTGTTTAAAATTTTAGGTAAAACAAATTTTATTTATATATTATCTTGTTATAAATTTCCGTAATAAATTATTTATCATAAATTCGATAATGTAGGTACTAGCATTGATTGTAGAATATAATAAATTCTATAATCAATGGTATTAGGTAGAGAAAAATATCTGCAATTAGAAATGACACGGATCTAATATTAATCGATAGATAAATGTTTCTTATTCTGTTATCTATCGAAATTGGTCTGTCATTTGTTTGTGAATTTTGAGTATCGTCTCCCTACAAAATCGTGCGTAGTATGTCCGGTTTTTTTTACTAATATTATTAATCGTGGCACGTGTTGTCGGTCACGGTTAAAAAAAATTCCAAAAATTCGGTTTGCCAGGTTTGATTCAAACCCGGCACCGACACGAGACACACTAACATCGTTGAATGTTGGAATGAAATAGTAGATAAAATAACCGAAAATATTGAATTTTCAAAATAGAATAAAAAATAATTAGGAAACTATTGGTGCACGTGAATTTTAATTCACACTATCGTATGTAGCGTCGAAAAATACATAAGACGGCGGAAAAAAATTAGTACATTACCAACCAATCTTTTGGTTATTAATTAGAAATATTATAATAATTTGTTCGTACTTTCTCCGATCGAAATTCTGACTTCAAACGGGTATAGAGAAAAAAGTTGACTTACAATTTTCGAGATTTTTCCGGTCAATTAGACATATAAATATATATATGAGTAAGATCATATTAAATTTTTATGTCATAATATCAAAAATCAAAATTCTGAGCGAAGTTTCAAATACAATATATAGTAATAATAATTGGCGATGAGGTTATATTAATAAAATGATATTTAATAATGTTGGGTAGGTGTTCTACCCAACACCGATGGTCACCTGAACCAATTATTTTTTATATGCATTTAAGTGTGTAATTTTAAATAAAACTTATGAATTCTGTCAAAATTCAAAGTTTAAACAGTCGTAAAAAAAACTTGACTAACGATTTTCGAGATTTTTTTAGTACTATTATAAATACATATGAATATGTTTGTATTAAATTTTCAGCTCTTATTATCCATACATTAAAATTTTATGAATTAAAAACTAATAAAAAACGAGAAATTTCCGAAATTTTCAAAATGCCGTACTTATCCCAAAATTGATCAAATGTTTTTGCAAATTTTATGATGGGTGCGCATAAATATTTTTAGTAGTTGGTGAAAGTTTCAACTTTCTAGCTTTATTATTTTGAAAGTTATGTCAAAAAAACAAAATAAAATTTACAAAAATTCGCGTTATGCCGTTTTTTGGCAATTTTTGGGTATTCTAGGCGTGCGCTTAAAAAAAGTATTGAGAAATTGGAAAAATGACCTCCCAAAAGTACCATCTTGATAACATTTCTGTTCTATAGAGTTACTGATCGAAACTTTTGGACCAGTATTTCTACCCGAAATCTTGTTTCCATACATACGAAAAAAAAAACACACAGATTTGTAAAACCATCAAAAATTTTATTATACAAAAACTAACAAAAAATGAGAAATTTCCGAAATTTTCAAAATGCTATATTTAACTCAAAATTTATCAAATCTTTTTGAAATTTTTATGGAATGTTATCGTGACCATTTTTAATAGTTGGTGAAAGTTTCAAGTCTCTAGCTGCATTACTTTAGAAGTATGTTAAAAAGTAATTTTCAATTTTACGGACATTCTGTTAGTTGCAAATTTTGCCGTTTTTTGTCAATTTTTCAGATTTCTCCCGTTTTTGGAAAAAGTATTGAGTAATTGGAAAAATGATCTGTTTAAAGTAATTTCTGGGTGTAATTTGGGTTCTATAGAGATACTGATCGAAACTTTTGGACAAGTATTTCTATACGAAAAAGTGTCTCCAAAAAGTAAAAAAATAAAATAAACATTGTAAAAACATAAACTTCTTTACTTCGTTCAAAATCTAAAATCGTATAATTTCATTAACTGTGTTATTCGATGAAATATAAACAGCAAAACAGCAACAATATTTGCATTCCATTTTTTTTTTTTATCTTTCCACCGCACCGACTGACCCAACTGACCGTTTTCTTTGTTCCAAAATAATATATTACTTATTTGATTATTATTATATACTATAGCTGAAATTACCCGGCATAGTTCGTGAGTATTTTTGTTTTTTTCATATTTACAATATTATTTTAGAATATTATGGTTAGACATTGTTGTGTGCAAAATAGTTTTTATGCATAGTCACGTCGTTTTTGCATTTTTTATAATAACTCTATGTATACAATATTTTTGGTTCTTCCTTCGATAAGCAATATTACCAGACTATCAGGAGAAACATGAACGTGAACAGATAACGTATGATTGGCCATTCAGATCAAATTCTTTAAATCCACTCCTGCCACTTTCAAAGACTATCCTTGTGTATACTATCTAAGTGTCTATAATAATTAATACAATAAAAAATTATTACTACAGATATCCTTATGTATCATTTATTTACCTAGAATTTAAATTATATCAATGTTATTGTTAATCATGATGATTTTATATATTTATATAATTTCAATGATGAAATTAAAAATTTTCAAGCAATAAACTGTCTTTACAATTATTATTAGTTTTACAAATCCTATAACATTATTTTAAAATGCCTCATAAATGCTGTGTATCAAACATACATCTCATTAGTAAAAGTCTTTTTAGTGTACCAAAAACAGAATTTTTACTAAAAAAAATGGGAAGAAGCATTGGGTTTTAAACAAAAAAAAAAAGTTTTAGGGTATGTTCTTCACATTATAAAGAATGCGATATTGTTAATACTTGGGAGTCCGAAGAAGGATCAAGTAAATATACGGTATTGACATATTCAAATATTTTTATTAACATAAAATATATTACAAGATATCAATATAAGTAATTTAATATATTAATATATATTTAAAGAAACCAACGCTTAAGAAGGTTAGGTTCAATTCCAGTGGTTAAAATATTTGAAACAGTAAAAATGAATAACATACAGGTTAGGAATATAAATAATATTATATAATTAAGTAATTATTAACTTTACACATTAAGTACCTTTTTATTTTAATACTATAAAATTAAATTGATATTTATTATGTACATAGTTTGAAAAAATCACTAAACGTACCTAAGTTGGAAAAATTATTTTAATCGGTTTCTTACATTCTCTAGACATATGGGATGAAATTATTCGTTGAATATTTATTAGGGGTAAGTAAATATATAAAATCAATTTTTGTTATTCATAAATATTTTTCTTATTTTTTGTTGCATTGAATAAATATTGGGGATTTTTTTCCGTATACCAAATAATAGTAATAATAATAATAATAATGTATCAATTTTATTTTCAATATTTTAATGATTGTAGGTACTAAGTATACTCTGTATACTCCAGCAGATTTTTAATTTTACATAAGTACATAATTATCAAGAGTTATTGTAGATACACTTGTACTCGTGTGCTTCTACATGTATTTTAAGTCACTAATATTGTGCTGAACAAACATATGTTTCTTGAGAACGTCTCTTCGTCTGTAATACGTGAAACATATTGTGCAGCAAAATTGATTTTCTTGCCCGCATTCATACAACAAGTGCCTTTTCAAGTGTTGTTCCCGTTTGTAACTCCTTCCACACAATTTTGGGCAACTGAATCGGTTTTCCTCAACATCACCATGGCGTACTGAAACATGTTGGTGAATTTGTCATAATTAGTATTCGACAGCTGTAATAATTATTTACACGTTTAAATTTGTGGACGTCTAAAATTGTACACTCAATGAACATTCTCAAATTATAAGCCAAAATGAACTGTGATTTATTATGACAAAAAGATACAAAATATAAAGCTCGGTTTTCAAATCGTAAAGATTATTTCACAATGTATGCAAATATTTTTAGAATTTAAAATATTAATAACATAATATATAAGTATAACAATATAATGTGCCTAATTATAATTATTGTACTTATAACTATTTCCCGATCAAATTCACTCGCTTCTGGCCACCAATTCATGTTTTATAATACTAGGTTCTAATTCTGGCAGATGAGATACGAGTGAAAAAAAAAGCCGGACATACTTCGCACGAAGGGTATTCTTCGCACGACGGGTGGGATTCTTTTGACGGGTGTATTGAATTTTAAAGAAACGATAAATTATTTTTTCAATAAAACGATTCTGAACGAGGGAAGTTAATAATATAAAAAGTAAATGAGAAAAAAAAATGTTAGAAAAATGTCCAACACTTTTTTTTTCACATTTTCAAAATTTTCTTGCGCCAAAATCTTTCTTACATGATTTTCTATCTATGTTTAATTTTTCATATAGTTTGGATCAAAAAATGATGGTTTCCAAGTCGTTTTTGTCAACTTTTGGGTAGTTTTTTCCAAAAAAAAAATTGAAGAATTGAGAAATTCAAAAAATGACCTCTTTAAAGTACAATCTAGAGGCAAATCCGGTTTCAAAAAGTTACTGATCGAAACTATTGGACAAGTATTTCTATACGAAAAGTTGCATGCAGAAAAAAAAATAAATATTATTGTAAAAACACTAGTTTCTTCACTTCGTTCAGAATCTAAAAGGTACAAAAAAACAATAACAAAGGAATTCTCCTTTAAAGGGGCAGATGATAGCGTAATTTACCATGAAGAATAAAATGATAGTAGTAGGAAAGCTGCATCTATGTCTCTACAGATCATCAAACATCAATTAAAAATAACTCAATACAACTTTGAAACATCTTATGCTCTCAGCGCCCAGACACAACTAGCAGAGAACGATGACGTGACGATGAGATAATCTAATACCACTATTACCTTCATTTGAGACGATTGTTGACAACTAGGGATGACCACAAACTATCTGAAAGTGGTATAGATGAAACTAGATGTAAACTGGTCGCAGCGAGTATAGTCATATCCGCGATTTAATATTTTTCTCTGAATAGGAGGAAGAAATTTAGTTTTTTCAATACATCTAAATAAAAATCATCAAATACTTGGGTAAATAAATAAATTCATAGTTTATTAACACAAGATAATTATTTTAAAATTAAATCAACAACAATCAAAATACGATTCATAACTAACATATATTATGTAACTATTTATTTAAATTTCACAATACAATATTAAAATATGTTATTTTGCGATTCGTCACAAAGTTTAAATCGGTTTGTAAAATTTAAAATAATATGGTTGGTTATAACTTCATTGAATAACAGTATTAATTTAATATCGGTTATTAAACCTCATAATTCGTTCGAGATTTTTATTTAATTCTCTCATTTGATGTTCATACAACATAGCTCGTTTCAAATCCGACGTATTAATGTTTTTTATTGACATCCTAATGTTATTAGCTGCAAGTAGACCAGTATTGAACGTGTTTAGTAAGCATTGATCGTTTTCTTCTGAAAATAAATATAATATTATATTGATTAAAGTAATAATTAACAACAAAATATTATAATATTGTAAAACAATGGGCATCACAATAAAGTGTAGTTATAAAAATGTTGGTATTTTATGTATAACACGAAATTCCATTACAGTTTTCATGTTACTTTAATCGGGGACGATTTCTTTAGATTTAGGTGTATATGTACAGTTTATTTATAATACTATTTTCCCAATTTTTTTCAAAAAAAAAAAAAAAAATTATTGTAAAATAAAACAATCATATTTTAAATTATTATCACAAATATATCCAATAATAAAATATCATTGATTATAAATTAAATGGTTGTAAGTATTATTTATACATTATTATCTATAAACTGTATTAAATATTTATACGTGCAAATTAATACCTATGTCAACATTAACCAAAATCATCATGTAAATGTCGACATTCATTAGTAAATATTCATATTTCTTTAATATGTCAACATTCACTAATCTAGAATGTGCATGTTGACATTCACCAAGTAACATATACATATATAAAAAGAAAGTGTGTACTTCGCTTATCTCGGTATGTTCCTCGCACATCGGATGGGCTACTCTTGACGGGTGTATTGAATTTTGAAAAAAAACGATAAATCATTTCTTCAATAAAACGATTCTGAACGAAACTTTAACACTAATACACAAAAATAATTATATCAGTTTTGAAGAATTGAACTTAAAAATGTTGAACTATAAATTATATATTGTTACGTACTACATTTACGAAAAACGAAAATTGATTTTCATTATTTTCATATACACCTAATGAATGAAAATAAAGTGGCTCTAATTTCCGTACGTTTATGCACTGTAAC
The DNA here is from genome assembly GCA_025469315.1 of Stegophylla sp. TES_Ste_2020. Classification (NCBI taxonomy): domain Eukaryota; kingdom Metazoa; phylum Arthropoda; class Insecta; order Hemiptera; family Aphididae; genus Stegophylla; species Stegophylla sp. TES_Ste_2020. The sequence goes on from JAIPRM010003656.1 coordinate 8,548, forward strand.
ATAATTTTTACTAATGTTTATCGTAGCACATTGTTAAAAAAAAAAATGCAAAATATTCGGATTACCGGTGGTATGGTTCGAACCCGGCACTGTCGCGTGGAAACTCTTATCTTCATTCTATTGCACCACACTAACATCATTAAATGTTGAGAGTTTAAATAGTAGGTATTTAGTTTAATAACCGAAGAAAATATTGAATTTTCAAAATAGAATATAATAATTAGAAAACTATTGATGCACGTGGATTTAAATTCTCACCATCGTATTCAGCATTGAAAAATACATAATAGTTTATACTAATATTGTCTACCTACCTATAATAATAATAAAAATAATAATTATCATAGATAACATTGATTATAAGTATTTAATTCAGTACAAATTACAAAATGTATTTTCTAAACACAAATAAAATATAGATCAGAAATAATTTATTTTTTCCACTTGTTGTAAACAATTGATTTATTTCCAAATCCTTAAATTAAAACACAAGTATTACACTTATATATTAGGTACTTTACACAACTACACAAGTATTATATATATTAGTATCATCACTTGACCAAGCAAACAACGTTCATGATTTATTTTACAATTTAAATATTATATAACTCTACTTTGTACTTTAGCATAACAACCATTAAATAACGTTAGGTTACAACAAAATAATATTATAAAACTTTAGGCTAAACAATATACAGGCAACATAAAATAAATTTCATTCTTTGTATTTTTATGATATATATAGTTTTGTATAATATAAAACCAAAAATATAAATGTGTGTTTAGATAAATATAATATTATTATTGATATTTATCCCTACAATTAGCCGAAGCTCGTCGCACCAAAAATATCTCTGTGTACAGAAATTTGATGCTTGTTAAAATTAACTTTTTGGGCAAAAGTCTTTAAACAGTAAACACATTGAAACTGAGGCGGAACATCGCATTCGTACTTGACGTGCCTGTGTAATGAACCGCGGTGGTTATACGATCGACCACATTTATTCGGACAGAAAAATTTTAATGAATTCGACTGATAGAACAGACCTGTTAAAGAACAAAACAAAACAAATGAATAATCTATACGTTAACAGAGATATTATTAATATTATTTAGCATTCATAAAATAATTTGGTAGACCATTTCCAAGCATGCTATTAGACTGGTAAACGGAAAAAAAGCCCCTCCAATAAAATTAAAACTCCAATTAAAACAACAAAAAGTTAAAATATGGTTTCAATGTTTTTTTTTGTCAAATTTTGTGTATTTCCCCCCCCCCCCTAAAAAAAAAAGCCGGACATACTTCGCACGATGGGTGTACTTCGCACGACGGGTGGTATTCTTTTGACGGGCGTATTACATTTAAAAGAAACGATAAATCATTTCTTCAGTAAAACGATTCTGAACGAAGGAAGTTAATAAAAAAAAATTTTCAAAAAATGTCCAAATTTTTTTTTCACATTTTCAAAATTTTCTTGCGCCAAAATCTTTTTTATAGGATTTTCTATCTTTGTTTAAATTTTCATTAAATTCGGATCAAAAAATGATGGTTTCCGAGTCGTTTTTGTCAAATTTTGGGTAGTTTTTTCCAAAAAAAAAATTGAAGAATTGAGAAATTCAAAAAATGACCTCTCTAAAGCACAATCTAGAGGCAAATGTACATGATAAATATCAATGTCAAAATAATAATAATTTAATTATAGTTAATAATTTTAATTATCCGGATATTTGCGTATCCGGACCATCCTTGACATTAATTAGTCCGGATAATTGGACAGCAAGTCGATTATCAAGCCGAAATGTTCCCAAAGTTGCACAGCAAGCCGAATAATATTTTTGATTTTATATCTATTATAATAAAAATTTTTAAATAGGTATAGGTTTTTAGAATTTTTTTTTTTTTTTTTTGTGTGTATTTATTAATAAGTAATTCATTTTTAATAAACAAACAAATACTTTTTTTGTATATTTCACATTTTTTCATGCATATTTTATAATTTTTTCGTGCATATTTTGCCTATTTTAGCTTCCGAACCCTAGTTATTATATTATTTATTATTACAGAAAATGTTTAGACCTATAAGATAACTCAAGTGTTTTTTCTTTTTATAAAAATCTTTAAAACGTATTAGTTACTCTGTACAGAAAATACGACACAATATGGCAAGGTAAAATTTATTCAAATCATTATTCAGTTATTTATACTCCAATGATTATTAGCTAGTAAACCATTCTTAGTTTACTAGTTTGAAATATTTCCTAATAACATTAAGTTATTAATTATTATTATCTTTTTCATTTGACCTGATGAGTCTAAAAAGAATTTCCCGAAGTTAAATGAAAAAATTTAAGAAAAACATTTTTTAACAAAGGATGAAATTTAATTTTGAGAGATTTACTTTATTTATATTTAATGTTTGCCCACCCTGAAAATGACGTCAAGTTTCGTCTATGCATATCGGTAATGAAACGCCAAAATCGACTCCGCCGGTGTTTGGTTGACTCGCTACGCTCGCAACGCCCCGCTTCGCTCCGCAAATTAAAATATATATTCTCGGCTTGCTGTGCAACGTGCTGAACATATAAAAGTAGTATGCTTATAATAAGCGGCGACAACTATATTTGATAATAATTTATATACTCGTACATCGGCAACGTCGCATCCAAATTCGCGCGCAAACGTACGCTTTAGAAGGTTCAAAACCGTTTTCTTTGTTATTCAGATGCGCAATCGTACTCCGCCGGTCAGAACATCTCTTAAGTCAATAAACTTACTTGTTTAATCGAATATTTGTTTTTTGTGATGATTTGTGATGAATGATTTTTTTTTTTTTTATCTTAATGAATATTCTAAAGTGAACCAAACCTAAGCTAACCTATAATTTATACCCTACCAAATAAGCTATGAAATAGTATAAGATGGAATACCATATTTTTACTCGGACGTCAATGTAATACTAACATTTTATTAAATATAAATTATAGTGTATTACGATAATACATTTAAAACATGAGTATTTTAGATTAACAGTAGGTAAATGATAGAGATGTTATTCCTTATAATAACCGTTGCTGGAATTTCATAGCATTTGCATATTTCTTATAAATTAATTGAAAATAGCAGAGTCATCTTAAAAAGTTAAAATGTGTATTTCACATATTTTGGGGTTTTTCAGTTTTTAGTGTTTTTTTAAATTTTTTTAAGTTATTTTTTCTATTTTACCTGGTCTTTAATGAAAATAGGGCATATTTTGTGAAATGACATATGTAATAAAAGTGCATTTAGTTTATTGTCAAAAAAAACTTTTCAAATTTAATACAGAAAAACTGTTTTCAGGGACTCAAAACGAAGTTCATTGTTTTGTATAAACTACTATTAAGTCCTAATTTGAAGCTTTTGTTATTAGTTGAATAAAATTTATGATTAGTTTTTTTATGTAAATTATGACTTTGATTTCATCTAACAAGCCTATAATATGCTCTCAACATTTCAAAATCTAAGTAGGTACAAATACAACTTTCTGCATGATATGTAACTACAATAATGATAATAATATGTAAGTATCTATAATAATAAATAACACATTTCTGCTTGTTTTTTGGATTTTGAGTTGAGCGAAGAAGTTAGTGTTTTTACAATGACGTTTCTTTTTGTTTTCTGTTAACACTTTTTCGTACGAAAATACTTGTCCAAAAGTTTCGACCATCGACTTATTGAATCACAATTTTCCTCTAGATAGTACTTTTGAGAGATAATTTTCTGAAATTCTCAAAATTTTACAAAAATGCCTTATAATGTACCTTTTTTTAATCCAAACTTAATACAATTTAAATATAGATAGAAATTTTTTGATACCAGAAAATTTTGAAAATGAGAAAAAACAATAATTATTGGAAATTTTTTCCAACACTTTTTCCTCGTCAAATTTTTTTCCTGTGTGTCAATTAATAGTAGGATATAAAACTGGCTGAGCACAAAATAATCATTTTTGTAATATTAATAAATTTTATAGTTTATAAGTAAAATTGTCTTAAATAAACTGAAGCTCCGCTCAGAACCGTTTTATTGAAGTCGTTTGAAGACATGATCTATCGTTTCTTTAAAATTTAACACACTCACAAAATCCCACCCAAGGAGCAAAGAAGACTCATATAAAGCAAGTACCTATATGCGGTTTTTTTTTTTTTTTTTTTGCTCATATTTAGTGATATTAAAACGCATATTTATACAATTTCAAGTGCTATAAAATTCCCGGAGATCTCCGATTGCGGCCCGAATATAGGTATCCTGAGACACATTGGTTCTCAAAATAGGTGATAAATATAATAAAAGTTTAATAAATTATAAAATATAAATGACAAAAATTGATTTTTTATATATTGCACGAAAAAATTACGGACCTGTTTATAACATTACAATTTTAGAATAACTTCAAAAAAAAAAAATAATCGTCAATACTGTGGTTGACAAATTATGTGTCTAGCCATGTGTGCCATTAGATGATCGTTTCGTTTGAATGCTTTTGAACAAATTTCACATCTGTGTTGAGGTTCGACTCCACATTCTTTTCTGATATGTCTACTTAAATCCGATTTATATTTATAACTTCGTCCACATCCATTCCAGCATGGCCATCTCATAGAATTATTTATATAATCTAAACACGTAAAGGCATAATTATTAATAAATTCATAATAACGTGTAAAAATTATTATATATTAGATAATAGGTAGATAGAATAGATTTGCTGAATAATCTAAAAGCCAATTACGAACAATAATTTGTATTTATTTTAAAAGACAATTTGATCACAGATAACATAATAATAAGCTGAAAAATTTGTATAACTTTCATAATATTTGTATAATTGAATTATTATACGTTTTAATTTAAAGAAAAATCATAGGTATAAATCAAAATTAAAATATGTTTGATTTTTTTTTTTTGCAATTTACTATACCGGAACATTTTTACTTTACGGGACACCTCAAAGTTTCGTTTTTTTTTTTTTTTTTTAGAAACCTATTTCTAAAAAATAGAATTTATTATATTCTACCTAACAGGCAGAATATAATATTTATATGTAGATTACATTAAGAAGAGGTATATAATATTATGTACATTTAATAGTTATTTTTACAATGATGTACAATGAATAGTAGATTTGGCAAGGTTTACCAAACGCATTGTGTCACAACAGTGAAACAATTAGTGAAAATAATAATATATTATGTGTACAAAACAAATAAAAGTAATAGCTGGTAATAATAATTTTACAGTCGAAAAATAATATATATATATATATTAAATATAATTCACAACAGCTATGATTATAACAAAAATTTATTGGTAACTACCAGTTTCAGCACTAAGCCATCTTCTAAGTCATTACCTAAGGAAGACTAAGGAATATTACCTCAGGTATATAAAATAATCACAAAACATACATTTTACACTTTTCATATTTTTACATTACTTGTTTTTTGATTTATACAATATTATTTATGTTATATTGTCTAAGTTATAAATGTTTTTATTACCTAAGTTTTTTTTACCAAAATATTTTATAATATTATGATATACTCGTGGAGGTGAATTATATTTAATAAAAATAAAAGTAGAGTTATGAGACTACTCATAAAATCACGTGTGTGTGTGTATAACGAGGATAACATAGGCACCAGGCTTTTTAGATTCTGAACGAAGTGAAGAAGCTAGTGTTTTTACAATGATGTTTATTTTTTTTTCTGTGTACTTTTCGTATAGAAATACTTGTCCAAAAATTTCGATCAGTAATTTTTTGAAACCGGATTTGCCTCTAGATTGTACTTTAAAAAGGTCCTTTTCGGAATTAATCAATCTTTTTCTCAAAATTTGTGAAAAAATGTTGGACATAAAATATAATTGACTTCCCTTGTTCAGAATTGTTTTATTGAAGAAATGATTTATCGTTTCTTTAAAATTAAATACACCCGTCAAGAGAATCCCACCCGTCATGCGAAGAACACCCATCGTGCGAAGTATGTCCGGCTTTTTTTTTATATGTATATCTATAAATAATCAAATCATAATAATACAAAGAAAGTTTGATATAATAGGTATTACACTAAATTATCTTTTATGCCAACAAAATGCCATATAGTCGTATTATGTAGCGTAGAAATTTGCAAAGATACACATGAAAATTGACATGCAAATGTTCATTATTTGATCGCATTAACTTATTTCATTACACTTGGTGTGTTTTAATGTATATGAATCTATATAAATAAAAAAAAAACCGGACTTGTATACTTCATACCATAGGTATGTTCCTTAGTCTTCGGGAGGAAGGACTTGGTGAGTGCGTTTAATTTTAAAGAAACGACAAATCTTTTCTTCGATAAAGCAATATTCTAAACGGAGCTTCAGTTTATACATTCCGCAAATTTTGAAAAAAAATATTAAAATTTTCAAAAAAATTACCACTTTGTAGAACCATCTAGAGCAAAAAATCGACGATTAAAACTTTTGAACAAATATGTCTCTATGAAAAAGTGAAGAACAGAAGTTTCTTCTCTCAGAATCTAAAATTTGATAAAATAAAATACCACAGATACCAAACAATGTACATATTTAATTTCTTTTCAACAATTTCTGATGAATAACTACCATATGCGACTTTAAGTGATGGACATGTTTAAACATTTTGTAGCAAGAATCACAACGATACTGAGGAGGAATGCCACATTCTTTTCTGACATGACGTAATAAGTCACCTTTGTTCTTATAGCTTCTACCACAATTGTTCAAACACGGCCATCGGCTTTGCAAATCTGTAAATATAAACAATCGGTTTACAGTTATAGTATATATTACTCAGATTCTATAAAAAGCAATAAGAAGAACTCCAAATAGATAAATATTTTAAAGTATATTTTTTTAATGAAAAGTTTAATACAATAACTATAAGAAACTTTAAAGTTGTAACAGTAGTTTTAATTTTAAGTAAATTTAACCTTTGACTATATTTTGTAAAAATTTAACAGTAACATATTTCTAAATTCTAAGTGCATTAAATGAAAAGCAAATTAAAAAAATCTATACTTCGTTATACCTTATTTTCGAGAAGTTATCGTCCAATAAAATTAAAAATTTTAAATTAATATAAGTATACTAATTAGGTAGGCTGAAAATTGTTTTATTTATGGATTCATTATGTATGACGAGTGCCACTACAATAGGTACTTACCGTGTATAAATATTTTTCGAAAATAACGTTTTGCTATCATTTAAAATAGAAAGAAAACAACTTTTTATTATTTATTTCAATTTTTATTACATGTATTTTATATTATTGTTATATATTTAAGATAGTAATAATATAATACGAGTGCTGTTCAAAAAATAATAATAATAACGCTCTACAGAAAAAAATAAAATATTTATTCAGTTTTTCAAATCTTTATCGGAATAAATCTCCTCGGTTTCCCAAATACACTTTTCTCACCATTTTTGCTACTTTTCAAACACGAAAGCTATAGACCATCTTTTTCGAACTTCTTGTAACGCTTCTGCACAGTTTTGATGACTTCTCTTGATTCGTATTGAATTTCCATCCCATTATTATATTAAGTATAAATCGTTCAACCATTTTATCTGTATCAATATAAATTGTCTAATTTTGAGTATTTCCATAATTATTTTAGATTCTGAACGAAGTGAAGAAGCTAGTGTTTTTACAATGATGTTTATTTATTTATTTATTTTTTTATTTTTATTTTTTCTGTGTACAATTTTTCGTATAGAAATACTTGTCCAAAAGTTTCGATCAGTAAATTTTTGAAACCAGATTTGCCTCTTGATTATACTTTAAAGAGGTCATTTTTTGAATTTCTCAATTCTTCAATTTTTTTTTTTGGAAAAAACTACTCAAAATTTGACAAAAACGACTCGGAAACCATCATTTTTTGTTCTGAACTATATGAAAATTAAAACATAGATAGCAAATGATATAAGAAAGATTTTGGCGCAAGAAAATTTTGAAAATGTGAAAAAAAATGTTGAACATTTTTCTAACATTATTTTTTCTTATTTATTTTTCATATTATTAACTTCCCTCGTTCAGAATCGTTTTATTGAAGAAATGATTTATCGTTTCTTTAAAATTAAATACACCCCGTCAAGAGAATCCCACCCGTCGTGCGAAGAACACCTATCGTGCGAAGTATGTCCGGCTTTTTTTTTTTTGACGCGGAAGAAACGTCATGAATTCTTCATAACCGTGAGGTTTATGACCAAGTAATATTCTGGAAACAAAATTTAACAATTTGCGTTGCACTCTTTCAATCTTTCCGTAGAAATTTCTCATATAATAATATAACAACAGCTGCACATTTCAGAATTGATTTGATTAGCGCACAGAATATTGTTTTGACTTTTAGGTGATGTTGTAAAATTTCTAATGATCTTTTTAATGAAATCAAGTATCTTCAGAGTCTTGTAGCACAATAATTGTTAATAATTAAGTGTTTTTATTGCCGATTATCTATAATTTAAAATGATAAAACAATATTATGTAATATATTAACATAATAGTACAATTTTATTTATAAATGTAATTAATATTGAATAACAAATGATATTATCTTTTGTTGTAAAAATTACATAATAAACAGTTTTTTTATATAGGAGAAAAAATATCGAAAACAATGATATTATTATAAAAATCGAAATACACAGATTCAAATTTGATGGATCAATTAGAAGAAAAATGTGAAATTCAAAGGACTTTGAGCAAACAAAAATTTTCAGGCATGCATGGATGGTGTAGACCTTAATGGTTGGGAGGGGGTAACATTTTGAGGTTTGTTGTCTACTCTAACCATCACTATCATGGCCCAAACAGAATTTTTTTTTATTATTTGTAGATGGGGAAACTCCATTAAAAGTAAGTCATAAATTAACAAAAACACATAGGACATCTGCCTGACCACTTCGGATTCCTTTGAAAATATGTCGGTATTCTTAAATAATTGGTATAATACCTATGAAGCGCAAATCATTTTAGAATTAAAAAAAAAAAAAATTAACCTATACATTTGAAGTTATTTTAATAATTTTATGGAAAACATCAATTTTTTTGAAAATGTATGGAGTTTTTTTTTTTTTTTTTGTGGAATCAGGAAATCAAACTATACATATATTTATTTATCCCAGAAGCAGAATAGACCGAGATTAATTTCTATATGAAGTGTAAACTGGAATTTAATTTTTCACAAAATCGAAAAAATACAAAAAATACAAAATTTAATATATTAGGGTAAAGTATGATTTTGTGAAATATTCTTTAATTTTTTTTTTCTATAAGATATCAAAAAAGAAAAAAAAATTTAGCCATGTGAATTTTTTTTTCAAATTAACATTTCAGATAGAAATTAATCTCGGCCCATTCTGATTTTGGAATAAAAATATACGTAGGTTGAATAATTCCTGATTCCTCAAAAAATAATTTATATCCTATATTTAGGAAAAAGTTCAGCTCGCAGGAGGGACAACTGCTTAGTCCTGTCTCTTCCGTAAGCATACGTCAGACAGAATTAAATTTATTTCTGAATTCATTTATTTCTGTTCTGACAAGTCTACATTTTAAGTATCAAATATTATCTGGTATATCAATAATAAAACAAAAATAAATATTATGACAACAGTAAATTTCATTATTATTATTATTATTATTATACATTTAATACATAATATTTTAACATGTTATATTATTTGATAAAAAATATAAATTCAGTCCAAGTTCAATATCATAATAAACATACTACATCATAACTATCAGATTATTCATAATTTTGGGCGAACATTATCAAAACGCACCAATTTATTATTATATATATAGTCATAATTCATAAACCATTACAAACAATTAATATTGTCATTAAATTTTTTGTTTTTTTAATTAAAATTAGTTTTAATGATAACGGATAATTAATTAACAGTAAATTATTCGTTATATTGTTCCACTATTTTATGGACCAGTAAGGTATGTTTTTTAAGGGTGTCTTTACACCTGAACATCTTTTCGCAAAAATTACATCCAAAATTTGGAGGTATATTGGAACATGATAATAAATGTCTGGTCAAATGTGATTTATGTTTAAAAGCTTTTAAACATTGTTGGCATTTATGTTGAGGAGCGACACCACATTCTTTTCTCAAATGTCTAATAAGATTGTGTCTTTCTTTGTAACTTCGGATACAGGTGACGTTCGGACACACATACCTTCCACTGAACGGACAAACTGTAAAATTCAACAAATACGAACTATGATGAAAACATATTATGTATATAAGAATATAATATCTATTCAAATAAATTATTATACATAATATAAAATGCATTATTGACTTTTATTATGTAAGAATTAAAAATGCAAAACATTTAAGCAAAAGCTGTTTAAATATTCAAAAGATAAATTTCTTGGAATATTACAGTTTTTATTCTCATTGTGCATAATTATTATTAGTTTATTATTTTCCGTTTAGAAAATATGATAACTCGAATTACTAATTTTATTTGATACATTAAATTGTATACAAGTACCTAAAGTACACCTTAAACAGAACAAGTAACATTTGAAATTAATAAACATCCACAACTTGACTACATCTAAATGACTAAATATGATTTATTTTACATAATAATAAGGAGTATTAAGTGTTTATGGGTAACGTTGTCTAAACTGCTGCGTTAAACGACGTGTTTAGATAAAATTTAAGGAACCTAGAAAAAAATATCCTTTTAAAACATAACCGAATCATAATTAATTGAATTTGTATACTTATATTACCGGCTGTTGGTGTAACACCTATTTTGTGGAATACAGGTGACACGGGATAGTAGTGGATAAGGATAAAGGAAGTAGCAGGTAGACTTTAATTTTTACTATTTATATTATTTATTTACAAAGATAGGTACCATAAAAGGAAGAAGGATTTTTATTTATGATACCTAAGTTTTTATAACCATGAAAAGTAATAGTAGATAAGGGTTTATTAAATAAAAACTAATAACAATATAGATAAATATTATTATTTATTTATATAATATTGAGTACCTAAGTATATAATATACTTTATATACCTACTTAATCAGGTGATTTTCCATGGTCTAGGACATTTCGACGCTGCAAGTATATTATTATAGCTAAACTAAAATACTCTAACTTTAGGTAAAGAATTATTACTATACAACATTTTAAAATTATATTTCACAGTAGACAGTGTTTTGGCATTCGTCTCTACATCCCTTTGACGCCATCGCCTCCCACTATTATTATGACACTAATCATAGCTCCGCTCTACAGCTTCGTTCGCTTTACTCACTTCGCAAATCTTCCCTCGCAAGCTCGTTTCACAACCCTCGCGTTTCGCTCTAAATTCAAATTGATGTTTACCTTCGGCTTGATAATCGACTTGTTGCGCGACGATTTTTGGATCTCTAATAAAATTACTGATCGAAACTTTTGGACAAGTATTTCTTTATTGAAAAAGTGTTTACAAAGGTAGAAAAAAGAAAAAAAAAAGCCGGACATACTTCGCTCGTCGGGGTGTTCTTCGCACGTCGGGTGGGATTCTCTTGACGGGTGTATTGAATTTTAAAGAAACAATAAATCATTTCTTCAATAAATCGATTCTGAACGAGGGAAGTTAATAATATAAAAAATAAATGAGAAAAAAAATGTTAGAAAAATGTCCAAAATTTTTTTTTTACATTTTCAAAATTTTCTTGCACCAAAATCTTTCTTATATTATTTTCTATCTATGTTTAAATTTTCATATAGTTCGGATCAAAAAATGATGGTTTCCGAGTCGTTTTTGTTAAATTTTGGGTAGTTTTTTCCAAAAAAAAAAAAAAATTAAGAATTGATATATTTAAACATTACCTCTTTAAGGTACCAACTAGAGGAAAATCCGGTTTCAAAAAGTTACTGATCGAAACTATTGGACAAGTATTTCTATACGAAAAGTTGTACACAGAAAAAAAAATAAACATCATTGTAAAAACACTAGCTTCTTCACTTCGTTCAGAATCTAAAATTAATATCATGTACATATTCATATATTTTTTTTTTTTACTTGAATATACTTAAAATTCACTTTTAAGTCTAAGTGTAATGTCAGCCGATTAGGCTTTTCACCTTTTCACCTTCAGGCATTTTGAACAGGGACATTTGGACGTGGCGGTCATTTAGACGTCAAAATATTACAGAAAAATAAAAATTATTAAAAAAATATTTAAAATATTTTACCTCAGTATGCGATGATAATTATAAATAAAAAAAGCCGAACATACTTCGCACGATGGGTATTCTTCGTATCTCGAGTGTGAAGTTCTTGGTGGGTTTATTAAATTTTAAAGAAACGATAAAATCATTATTTTATTCAATAAAACGATTTTAAGCTAAAGCTTCAAAATATACTATAATATAATAATAATAATTGGCGATAAGGATATATTCAACAAAAAAATGTTGAAAATGCAATAGAAATTTATTTTTATAAATGAATAAATGGTTAATCTCTCGTTAATTAGTGTAATTGGCATTTTGGTCTTTTTAAGGGAATCCCTAGGTTTTGAGCTGTTTATAGAATTAACTTTTTTCCAATAATAAATACTTCGAATAAAATTCACTAAATTTTTTCAGTAATAGTCCAACATTAATAATAATTAGTAGCAAAGTAATCCATATTTGTTTTTATCAATAATATTTAATATTTATAGCAATATTTTTCCGTACTTTTCCTGATTTTTTTTTTCAATCAACATTTTATAAAATTTTAAACAATTATTCCATGAAATATTTTCTTACACCAAAATAATTGCAATGCGTAATTCTTCATCTATGCACCAAGTTTCATAAAGATTGGTTGAACCAATTTTTTATATGCATTTAAGTGTGTAATTTTGTGTAAAACTAATGAACTCAGTCAAAGTACTCACTTACACATTGTATGTTGATCATATTTTTTCTGTAAACACTTGTCCAAAAATCTTTCGACCAGCAACTTTCTGAAACCGGATTTGTCTCTAGCTGGTATTTTAAAAAGATCATTTTTTGAATATCTTATTTTTTTTTTTTTTTTTGCATGGGGAGCAGGGAATACTCAAAATTTGACATAAAGACTCGGAAACTATCATTTTTTGATCCAAACTTAACGAAAAATTAAACATAGAAAATTTTGAAAATGTTTGACATTTTTTTTACATTTTTTTTTTCTTTATTTATTAGATAAAAAAAAAGTAAAGTAAAGTAAAGTACAGTAAAGTAAAGCGAAGGAAAGTAAAGCAAAATATAGACAAGAAAGCCGGACATACTTCACACCACGGATATTTTTCGTTTTTCGGGTCAGATACTCTTGATAGGTGTGTTGAAAATGACGACTATAATTATTGCTCTTTATATTATTAACTTCCTTCGTTCAGAATCGTATTATTGAAGAAATGATTTATCGTTTCTTTAAAATTGTATACACCCACCAATTGTATCTGATCTGAGGAGTAAAGAATACCCGTGGTGCGAAGCATGTCCGGCTTTCATGTCTATACCTTTTTTTTTTTTTTTCTGTAAATAAAATTAATGAATTAAAATATTTTAGGCAATGCCACATAAAAATGATATTATAGGTATTGTTAGATAATGTTTTACTGTTTTTAGTATTCTTATGTCTACATCTACAATTTTTTAAAATATTTTTGAGGACTTTTACCAGCTTCAAGCTGTCTGAAAAATAGATCTTTTATACGTTCTTATAGTTATTATTGTAATTATACACTATACAACATTATATGAACATTTTATTTTTCATTTTAATAGCATTTTTATACTTTTTTACCATATAAAATGGTATAAAAACATTTGTTATTGTTTTTACGTCCAAAACGGCCACGTCAAATTGTCCCTACGCCCAAATATCCTAGATTGTAAATATTTAGAGCAAGTAAGTATACATTGCTTGCGCTCCGTTTGCAGTTCCTTATAATGTAGGTAAAATTTCTATTTTTGGGCATCAAATAATTGATAAAATTCTTCTCAAACAAATATGTTAGGTATAACAAAACAGAACAAGTACATTATTAGTCAAATAATTTATATAGCTCAGATCAATTTTATTGTCATATACCTATTGATAACTATATACATATTTAGTAGATGTTAAAGATTTTGTAAAAATATAATTATTTGATGACAACAATAAATCATAAGACATTAGTTTCTAATTTAACAACTGAATAATATAACACTTATGGACATTTTAAAATTTTGAACCAGATGTTTATATACTTAGTAATAATATTAATAATTTATTTGATTATATGTAATGAAACAGAGAATGAAACACCTATGCAATAATGTACATCATTTAATGAAGAAATGTTAATTACAATATAATTATTTATTTATAATGATACATTATTATTATCAATGATAAACTGAACTGGCAAATTTTGAAATGCAGTTGGTTGATTATTAGTTGGCGAGATGTAATTAAACTTCGTGTACTGTATACAAATGCGATCTGAGCGATTCTTTGCGTTTAAATATTTTCGAACACAATAAACAACGATATTGAGGTTTGACGCCACACTCGTGTAGCCAATGTCGATTTAAAGTAAATTTTTCTTTATACGTTCTACCACAATTATTGGGACATATCCATCGGCCATTTTGTAGCTGCATTTTTCCTAAATAAATTAATATAGCTTATTAATTATTAATGTTTAAATTAAAATAGACACGAACATAATTATTATTAATTATTAAAAATGTAATAATTTATGCGTAGGTACAAAAAAAGCGAAAATTCTTTATAAATGCATAAATGCATAAATAAAAAGATAAAAAAACACCGAATACCAGTGGTTCCCAAAGTGTATGCCGCCGCACTGCAATTTTTTGTGTGATTAAGTTTTATATTAGAGAACTTATATATGAGAGAGTGGCATTGATGTCATTTCTGATTGGTTCCTATATTTTCAACGATCAAATTTCGATCCATTTAAAACATTTAAAATTTACTTCGCACCATGGGTATTCTTCGCGCCTCGGACTAGACACTTTGGCGGGTGTGTAGAATTTTTAAGAAAATTTTAAAGAAATAAATCATTTCCCTTCACAAATACGATTTTAAACGAAGTTAATAATGTAAAGAATTCATCATTTTTAACACGCCCACAAAGAGTATCTAACTCGAGGAGCGAAGAATACTCGTAGTGCAGAGTATATCCGGCTTTCTCGTCTATACTTTATTTATCTTATATTTGCTTTACTTTATTTTTTTCCCAAATTAAAAAAATAAATAAATAAAAAAAATGAAAATTTTGAATAATGATCTCTCTAGGGACAAATTCAATTTCAATAAGTCACTGGTCGAGACTTTTGGATTCCGATCACTCATTTTTACGGCATTATGGTAGGTAGCACCACAATTCGCCCGAAGGCCAGTTTTTATGTTGTGAATACATTTTTGATCTCGTACAATCTATGAAAAATTTTATTACTTCACATTTTCGTTTCTATTTACATACTAATACTTAATTATAATATCAAGTAAGGTTTATTTTTTAATTTCAGTAGTTAATTAGATATATAACAAAATAGTTTTAATTAAGGAAGTCTTATTTTAATTATAATTATAACAATGTATATCGGCTATATTATTTTTAACTGTTTAGCTAAAATTTTTTTGCTTTTTATTTTTTCTCTAGTTGCATTTTCTACATCACAATACGCGAAATTATTATTGTGTATTAACTGAAGCTCCACTCAAAATCTTTTTATGATTTATCGTTTCTTTAAAATTCAGTATACCCACAAGAATATTCCGCTCGAGCACCCATAGTGCGATGTATGTCCGGTTTTGAATTATAACATTTCAAAAGTCACAAAACTCATCAAAATTGATCATTTACCTATACACAATTAATGATACTGACATGGATTATTTTGTTATTAAATAACAGCTGTTGAATAAACTCAATAATAAAACTGACAACTTATTAGATACTGTTATGTATAATTAACTGGAGCTCAGATTAATATCAAAATGTACTGAACAAAATATGTATTGATCATTTCTTTAGAATTCAACACGTCCACCAAAGAGTGGCGTACTTACCTTTTTGGCGCTGGTAGATTAAATTATCCCGGTGCAGCCCTCTCCCCAACACACAACTATGAAACCATATAGTAATAATGGTGATATTACAACGTCAATTGCTGATATTATGACTTATTTAATAATGTTATTAAGTTATTATTCGCAAACTTAAAATAATCACAGAAAATGCATGGAATAATCTTGATTGAAAAACCAATATTTTTCTAAAAATCAAATTCACAAAATGGCTATTTTTTTTTTCTATTACTGTAGTATAAAATTTTGAATTTGAAAATTTGGGTTCCTGGAGAAAAATTATTTGTTATTGCTGTAGCGCAATACTGTTGTAATAACGTTCAAAAAAGAAAAAGTTATTAATAGAACAAAAGTTATCGCATTTATCGAATCGTTCTAGGACAGCCTGTACAGTTTAAGAATTTTAAATTCTGAACGAAGTGAAGAAGCTAGTGTTTTCACAATGATGTTTATTTTTTATTTTTTCCTTTTTTTTCTGTGTACAACTTTACGTATGGAAATACTTGTCCAAAATTTTTGATCAATAACTTTTTGAAACCGGATTTGCCTCTAGATTGTACTTTAGAGAGGTCATTTTTTGAATTTCTCAATTCTTCAATTTTTTTTTTTTTGGAAAAAACTACCCAAAATTTGACAAAAACGACT
>JAIPRM010003657.1:0-25371 GCA_025469315.1 Stegophylla sp. TES_Ste_2020
TATTATTAACTTCCTTCGTTCAGAATCGTTTTACTGAAGAAATGATTTATCGTTTCTTTAAAATTTAATACGCCCGTCAAGAGAATACCACCCGTCGTGCGAAGTATGTCCGGCTTTTTTTTTCTTTCTTCCTCTTATACGGATACAATAACACTTCGAGAATTCGCAGAGAACTGATGTCGCGGATTCAACCGGCCAAAAGTGATCGGCTCAAGGACGAACTCCGGCCTCTGTCCGTGTTTTTAGGGTTACCGTTTTCGGCCGCGATAAATATTTATATCACGTCATTTTTACTATAACCATAACAACCAACGGCCATAAAAATCGAAATGCGTTTACGCGGCGCGGTAATAGACCTCTCTACGTGCTACACTAAAAACTAGACGATAAAAATAAATTATACTTACACACACGTCGTGTGTGACATGCAATCGTATGGTTGGTGTTGAAATATTATTTTGGGGCGGAAAAACGAACGACTGCTGCGGAATGACGTCATAAAAAACGACGTCATAAAGTCAATCATAACAATATTATTACTAATAATTTTACTGTCGTACTACAAAATTAACGAATTCAACGCAATCACGAGTCTTTTTATAAATTTCTTTTCTAATTTCTACAGGGGAGGTGTAACGAGATAAGTAATGTGATTACCATAGGCTTGCGCAGGAATATATACACTGTACAGGGTGTATACGCTGAACATAATCTTGCTCCCCGAAATACCAAAGAAATGTAAATACATACCATATTTTGTCTACAAACTCATTATTATATGAATATAAAATAATTATTATATTGTTATATTTAGTCATAAAATCATTGACATTTATTTCTATTGAACGCATAAATTAAAAATGTACACTATTATCGAGTGATTACATCGATGAGACCATCCCACAGTGTATTATTGAAATTTTGCTAAACATCGAATTATATATTATTTTATCTTCTATACGACTTTATTCATCACTGTTATTATTCTTCAGTGAAAAGCAATTTTATTAGATTCTGAACGAAGTGAAGAAGCCAGTGTTTTTACAATGATGTTTATGTTTTTTTTTCTGTATACACTTTTTCGCATATAAGATTTTTCATATTAATTAAATTAGTGATTTTTATCTCACAGGTTTAATAATGCAATAATGTACTAAACGAACAAAAAATTACTCGGCTAGTTAAAATGTGCCAAAGTGATTTAGATTGTAATGCGTTAAAGCAGTTGTGAGTGGAATTAAAAAATGACCAAAAAAATTTGCAGAAACTTAAGATTTTTTAAAAAAAAATTATATTAACGGACTTCAACAATGTAATACTACAATATTTCCACCTATTTTTAAACTTCTACAGAATTTTACAACACTTTCAGTGACAACTTCCACTAATGAACGATCATTTACATCATTAAAAAGATTGAAAACATATTTGCGAGACTACCACAACATAAATATGTTCAGTTTTTATTTTCTTCAGTTATTTAATGAAGATAACTGAGGTTTAATACGTATATATGTTAATTCGGTGAAAAACGGCAAATTAAATTATTATTTCGCATTAAATTTATTTTTAAAATAAAATCTGATTATTAAATCGAATTTTTATTGAAACTTGTATAATGTATAGGTGCAATATGTTTTTTTTTAACACCCGAATTAAGCATAAATCATAATTAATCCGAATAAATGTACATTTAATCGTAACCAGAAATTTTTAATAACCCAAAACACCTGAATTTTTATTTAACACCCGTAACCTGAATAAATTACTTGGGTCCAAAGCTCCGGTAAAATAATATTTTTGTATACTCTTCAACCCTCCCCCGACATCAGGACCTCGAGTGTGCTTGCTATTCGTCCGGCGGGAATAAGCCCCGTTTAAAATAAAAAATAAAAACTTGGTTAACGTGATTTTTGACATCATCGGTATTTGAAATGAAATTTTTTTCAAACGTAATTTTTTTTTTCTCTCCGACTGACGATGACGGAGTAAAAGTAGTTTTTGGCAAAAACATCAGATCTCGGGCCGCGACGGACAATTATACGAGAACGTTGGCGCCACCGCGCGCGTCAATAACCGCGGTATCGTTCTAAAAACATCAACATTTTGATCCAGACATTTTAATCGGCAAAGTTAACATCGAGCACGCGCGAATCACCGCCGCGTCGTCGTGAGTGAAAGTTTTGTTGAAATTTATTATGACGCAAAAAAAAATAATAATAATAAATAAGACAAATTTAAATAAATAAACGCGAACGTGTGAGCGAGAGGTTTATTAAGACCGCAAAAAAAATATATTCTGCCGGATCGTTATCATATCAATATTAGTAGAACAATACGGTGTATATTTTTTTCAAAATGTCCCGTGGACGTCGAGTTTACATAATCACACGAGTGTTCAAAATCATAAATTATAAATAACTGTATATGGTTGGAGTTTCGATGTACTTGTATGTATCACCCGCAGGACGTGTTTAAGATGGTGTGAAAAAAATTTCATTGCAAATATAGTTTTTATCGTGACTTTAACGTTAAATTTTTTTTAAAAAAAATATCCAAATTCATTAATTTTAATGGCCAAGTAAAAGGGTGCGCATACTTAATGAATCACTCCATATATTTCGTCTCCAGCGCATAACGCGTGCCAAGAATGGCGTTATTGGTTTGTTTAGTATTTCGTTGTAATCTCCGTCCATCCTGTTCGTCGCTGAATTCGCTGTTCGTCCGACCCGTCTCTATAAATCTAATTTTGGTGGACGCTGTTTTTCACGTGTCTCCGATACACACACGTACGTACAACACAATATAATATTATGTAAATATGCGTGCGACCCGTATTCGCATTATATATACAAAATGTCAATTATTGCATTTTTATCTAAAACGTGTGAATGCGAAGAATGTCCACGCGAACACGCAATGATGTCTGGACATTAACATAAAGAGATTGTTGGCCGATTTCCGCGAACAGGACGAGAAATAAAATACGTCGTATTCGTGTGTGTACGTATGATATGTATAATACAAAATATGTGTACGAAATGAATGCCGTCGACTATGATAAGTGCTAAAATATAAAACAACATGCGTGCGACCCGATCAGGGACGTTCGTAAACAATAATAGTTACTTGTCCCCAAATAAACCCGCAAAAACTCCATCACTTTTACACACTAGGAATGTATAACTACAATATAAACGAACTAGGATATAAATTATACTAGCTGTACTTGTACACTACGTTGCCCGCAAAAACTGCCAGACAAAATCAGTTCAGCCCGTACACACATTCTTAAATTTTATTTTTTTACATCATCGTGTTGTCATGGTTACTAAATCATTTTATTCCTAATATCATATGAAAGTGAATTAAAGCAAATATTCTTTTTTCGGTTGTTTTAACATATTTTAAACATGCATAAAACAATAAAAAAAAAAAAATTAATTATGCATTTTGTTTAAAACCAAAAAAAAAAAAACAAAGAGAATTAGTAAAAGCTGATTTTTCTGACCCTGGCGAGAATATTATAACCTGTAAATTATTTCTATAAATATATGTTGCAGCGTACCATTTAAAGAGCGGAACAATGGAAAAATTATAAAACGTGAAAGATTTGTTAATTTAGATTGATACATTTCAACATCATTAGGCATATAGTAAGCACAGTAGAAATAGTAGAAATACACTAATTGTAAAAGAAGTAAAAACCTGTCGATGATGACGAAAATACTTGTCGTACGTATGTTGGCGGCAAAGTATTAAACGTAAAATCCGTATTAAACGTTTAAAATATTAAATTCTAAAAATTACAAAAAAAAAAAATTCGAAAAAGAGAATTTACCATGTCAAATTAAAAAAAATAAACACTAATTACATAGACCTATTAGCAAATTGATTGTGCCACGGATGTGCGGTATCATAGAACGTTCTCCATAGAACGCGTGATTATATTTTAATGCCAACAGTTTAAATCAGTGGTTCCCAACCTTATCTACCCCTTTTGTAGATTTTAAAAAATCTCACGCTCCCCTCTTCTATTGATGAAAAAATTAAATCACCTTTTTTGTATACTTTAAAATTAAACTACATAATATACGGAATGACAACTTTTTTGTTGAAGATGATAATAAATAAATTAATATAAATAACAGTAAATAATTTTATGGAATAATCAATGAATGTGATTAATTATAGCAATAAATTAGTATAAAATAATAATATAATAAGTTATGTTTAGCGGCTAAACACTAATTATAATCTTTATCCGTTATCGTTAACCAATAACAGTTGTTAATAATTTTTATTTTGTTTTCACATTAATTAAAAATTTTACTTTGTCATGACTGCAAGAGCCTCCCTAAAAATGTGTACATGCCTCCCGAGGGGGGCGCGCCCCCCAGGTTGGGAAACACTGCACAAATATGAAAAGGATTTTTCGTACACATTTGCACGCGGTCTGTCCAATGTGTAACAAAATATTACGTTTAACACGGGGTTATAAAGAGTAAACACAAATGAGATTTTAACAAATTCTGCAAAATAATGTGTTCAACATGCATTTTTTTTTTTTTTTTTTTTTGTAAATATATTTTATAGATATTGTATACGTCCAGATTCCTGCGGTGAACACATTCGAAATGAGATGTGTACTCGGCAAACGTTGCCAACCGCAGTATTCGCTCGTTAGTGTTTAGTGCACATTAGTATAGTGTGTTTAAAGCATCGCGTATAGTTCGATTCTTATTGGATTACGAATTTATACGCAGTACAAAGGTCAGCGTGAAATAGAAAAAAAAGAGTACTTTTTTCAGATTACCTAAAAAATTATAACCTATAAACATTTTGGTATTTATGACATCGGATTCCCTGTGAATGCTTTTTTCAGAATGTTTTTTGTATTACTTTTAACGGTTATTCCACAATAAACAATATAGTAACGATAATGACAGTTTTGACCGTGAAAGCTTTAATAAATAGTTTCTCAAAAACCGTCGGAAGTTTGTAAACAAATAAATATTTACCTACAAATTGACTAACTGTGTGTAGGCGTCCTAGACAATAACAGTTTTTTTTTTTACCAAGAAATAATAATTTAAAACAACATCAACACAAAATTTGTATAAAATAATTAAATTTTTACTACTTTTACATGTATATTTTTTTAAGGTTTTTACTTTTTAACAGCAGCCACTACTTTTGATTCAATATACTAAAAAAGAATATCAATTTTTTAAATGTTTGATATTTGAGATTTTCTTTTTATATTAATAGTTCAAGAGGTACTAACATTGAAAGTTAAGAGTAGCAAAATATTAACAGAGACTAATCAATTGTGTGTAATAAAATGATTCAAGAGGTTACAATTATTCAGTTCGAGATATCGGCGTTCGACATAATAAGAATCTACTGATTCTACTGCATAAATATTCGTTTTCAGTCAGTTATCTAAAAATTATGAATAAATAAAATATGAAAAAAAACCCTCTATTAGAAAAACGTATAAACGCCTCTGATCCCGTGTAATTTATATCACACATCAGTGCTATATCAGTTTTAGTAGCAAAAAAAAAAGCACTTTTCGTTCGGAGGGATATCACACGTCGTCGTCACCGACCACGCCACCTCTCCTCGTCACATCCGACTTCTCTCGAACGGCGCCCTCGAGAGCATACCGTAATATAATATGATACTTGTGGATTATCACGACTACCTGTGAATTTCGCCCATACACAGTGCATATATTAAAATAATATAACAATATCATCTGTATTATACCGCAACGGGTGTTAAAATCGGATCCGGACTGCTTATAAAATATAATAATTATGTATCGGGGAAAAAGATATCGGTCGGTGGTCAACAGCTATAATATATATTAATACCGGTGTTAATATTATGTATCGTGTTACATATATACGCGCAACAGGTGCGATGATGGGAACAACTTCCGCTGCGAACTCGACTACCACGTACCGCGCGGGGGAGGCTCCACCATATAAAAAATACTGCGTTGCGAAGTTAGTGTGTTTTTCACACTCTCGGTTCGGTACGAGACCTAGACGGATCAAGACATTATCCTAGCGCTGATGCCATGCGATTATCGCGTCTCCCTAATATAGAGTTACAATACAATATTATCTCAGTATAAGTATGTTTTAATCTCGATTATTCAAACGATAATTAAAACCATTATTTTTTCTTTTGTGAAACTAATACTCTCTGTCCTTTCCGTCCTTCGATTCCTCCTTCACCGGAACAATTTTATTTTGAAACGTATATCGGGTTCGGCCTGCAACAAAACACCACCACCCAAATTGGTTTGGTTAATTATTCTAAATAGCGACCTGTTGATTGTTGTGACAACTTTAATATTTCTTACATTATTATAAATTATGGATTACGTCAACTTTGGTGCGTATATTTTTGATAACCATACAATAGTTTAGAAATGAATTCGTATTTACTATTTAGCGCATATCACATCGATATATACTTGCTTATCTATTTCTACTCGAAAATGTGGTTTTTGATAAAAAATTTGGATGGATTAGTACCCATAGTATATGTCACTTTAGAGAGAACGATTTTCGAAATTATAATATTTTTTTCTAAAAACCAGGAATCAGGTTTTTCTAAAATTCCACAAACCCACCAAGAGTATCTGACCCGAAGAGCGAAGTGTGTCCGACTTTTTACATGGGAAACGAACATGCGATTTTTTTTATGAAGTGGATAATTTATACACAAATGAAACTTTTCAGTATACGCTTAGTTTTATTATATTATTAATTATATTGATTTTCAATAATTTTAAACATTACAATAGTATGCAGTATTAATAAATAAGTTAGTGGAAACGTGTGTTGGTGGTAAAAGTAAAAGTGAATTTTGGTGGAAAAAAGGGTATTAATGGAAAAAGGAAAGGTGCATCTTTTGGTGGAAAAGATTATTAGTGGAAAAGCTAAAGGTGCATCTTAGTGTAAAACAGTAACAGCCGTGCACGAGACTTGGCGATAACACTTTAATACTCTTTAAAGTGCTGATTACTCGCGTCACGGCCGACTTACACGTTGTGAAAGATGGAAGGTACGGGACTAAACATTCATTAGCGCCGCCGCACGTTATCTATTATTATTATTATTATTATTATTATTTTTATTATGCAGTCGGGAGAAGAGGCGTCACGTACGATTTGCATCCGCCGCAATAAAATAACCTAACCCGTTCGGGGGGCGGCGCAGGTAGTAATAATAATAACGATAATAATGATATAGGTGTACAATAAAATAATATAATATACCTACCGCTGATTCGACGCACGTATATGTGAGTCTGTGTAAAATCATATACATCATAATAATACAATATTATTATTATACGCACCTGTGGATCGTGCGATCGCAAAACATTGACGCGAGCATAGCCGGTACGCACCTGCCACACGTAACATATACTGTCTATTGTGTTTAGGGTAAAATACGATAGACAAGCTTACTCGTGTTGCAGTCTACCTATGTTTATATTTTTGTTAAATTTAGTTGAGTCGATTTTGAGTTACTAAAGCTTTTTCAAAAAACCAAGTTCCCAAGAGTAATAAAATAGACATGGATTATTCTGTTGTTAAGAAAAAAACTTAACAATTATTATTGTTCTATATTAACTAAAGCTCCGTTCAGAAAATCAATTTATTGAAGAAATGGTTTATCGTTATACTTTGAAATCCATAATATCATTTTTATTTACCTTTTCATTTATATTATTGTAATATTTTCTGCAAAAATATACACTATTACAAGACAAGTTCTTATACGCCATCACATTTACGGTATTGTACCATATATTTTATTCCGATGAACTTTGCTATTAGGTGTCTGTACTTAAGTCTCTCTACCAGTCTAAATCCCGTCAAAGTCAGTTTAATCATTTTGAAAATTAGCGTGTACAAATGATATTCGAAAAATAAAGCCCCCAAAAAAGAATATAATGAAAAAAGTTCCGACACGTGAAAGTAGGAAACAAAAGCCCCAGAATAATTACCGATTATCAAACCGAAAAGTCCCCACGTTGCACAACAAGTAAACAGACATATATAAATTCGGTGGAGCGAAGCGACCAGTGCCAAAACACGGGCAGAAACTGTTAATATTTAACATCAGTGAAATATTATTATCACATCTATGAACACGGAAAGGACTTTTTTCCGACTATGAGGCTCTATTTGTGGGGATTTTTTCTAGATTCATACAAACAGATATACTTTTTAATTTTATTTATATAAAAGTTACCTTTAGAATTTAGACTATTATGTCATCATGGTTACCAAATTCAACAAATCATGAAACCTTATAAAATAGTTCTAATTTTGAAAAATGAAATAGCCAGTGATACTCTTTTTTGAAAAAGGAATTTTATCTACTGATTTCTAGCATAGATTAAGAATACCATAGATATACACCACATATGGAATAATTGGAAACGTAAATTTCTGTCTATACGTGAAAAATGGATTTGAAAATAACATTACACCCGTTTCGCCAATATATTTAATTCTGCTTTTAGTCGTGCTAATCATTGTCCACACCCATCCAACCTATATAGTGCTCAGACTGACTAAAATCCCTTCTAAACATTTCAAATCCAAGCGCGTCCAAACGATACATCTGCGTGGCTTATCTATGGTACACTTAATCTATGTCTCTAGAGAAAATTTAAAGAGGTTGCTTTTACTCATATATATATGTCTTAAATTATTTACTTTATCAAACATTCTATTACATAATTAATGATTTTTTTTGAAATTGGAGAATATTCTTAAATTTTCCCTTTGTAAGTGCCTGTTTAAAGTTACTATTTCGTCGCTGTTTTTCGTATTCAGGAAAAATTAAAAATGCGATATTACAGCAGCAATTAAATAATTTAAGACTTTGCATCGATACTTAATAAGTAAGTTTTTACTTTTACTCAAAAAAAAATTAATCATAATTTATCACCATAAACTTACCATTATGATTAAATAAACATTGAACTGAGTTGAACATTCTTTAATTATTCTAATAACGTTTAAAAATGTTTTAGATCGTTGAGCACTTTAAAATTATTTTTGATAAATTTAATGGCATATAATCAAATTCTTCCTTTAAAACACTTCATTTGGTCAACAATTTGTGAATTACACCGGTCCAAAATTGTACAATTCTATAAAAGTTTAAATTAAAATAATGATAATATAATAACCAAAAAAAGGGAGAAATATTGTGAAAAGTTGGTATTTTATAAATGTAAAATAAGACTGCGTTTTATTATTATACGGTATTTGATATCATAAAATTATGTTAATCGTAATGAACCTATAAATTACCGGATATATCCGAATTACATGTGACATAAAGAAGTTAAAATAGTTTGTGTCCAAATTGCATGCCGAGTTGAAAGTAATCTTATCCGAACTATGTGCAATGTTTAAAACAGATTTTTTTAAATTCGTGCATTTTGTAACTACATTTTATCAATTTACGTTGTGCCCAATAGTTAATTTCCACCATCAATTTGAGCAGAATTTTCTAGCTTTATGATGCGTAAAACAAATATTTGTGAATTATTCAGCTCAAAATTAAATAGTATGTTTTATATGACACATTCAAACATTTTTCAGTTATTGTACAATATTTCATTTTTTCAACAGTTTTGTTAGATCAAATAACTTAAAAATGTTTAGATGTGGCATGTGAAACATACTATTTAATTTTAAGATATATTATAATAGGTATATAAAAATTCGAAGTTCACATGTGAATAGTAGACGTTAGACGTCAAGAAATAGTTAAAAAATAATAAGAAATTGCTATATTTATGTCACAAGATGAAAAAAAGAAATAACTAGAATCGAATGCATGCAATTCGGATGCACCGGAGTTATGATATTATATACTAATAGGAATACACGCATGTTTATTATATTATAATTCGAGTGGATTTTACGATATAAAATACTTTATAATTAATTAAAATATAATGTAGAAGTTGGATGAAAATGAAAAAATTATTTGATAGGAGAGGGACCGCGTTTTTCTGTTTAATTTAGGTCCAAAACGTTCAAATCAGGGTATGGCGTCCGCGCTCTCCAGATTTTCATATGATTTAGTCAACTCGGTGAGCAATACTGAATAACCACTATTAGTTTGCACACATTTTAAAATTTATCGGTTAAAAGCTATAATATTCGTTAATTCGTTTGCGCACAACATATTTTAGAAGGAACCACTCAATTGCGCACAATATAAATATAATATAATATAATATAGAAAGAATCACTCGATTGTACACATGTACCTTTTTTCCGACTCGTCTACGCACACAAATTTTCAGGTTTGAATATAAAAGTACAACTCGTATGCACACATTTACTTATTTTAAACCAATTTGAGTACAGCAGCGCGCATACTGTGATACTACACTATGATTAAGATAATTATCAACAGTTTCTGCGTGTGTTTTGGCACTCGTCGCTACGCTCAATCTATATATATGTTCCTCGACTTTCTGTGCTACGTGAGGACATTTCGGTTTGATAATCAGTAATTATCGGTATTACATATATTGCCTATATCGGCATTATCTATAAACTTACGAGCCTAATATAGGTATGTAAGTGCAGTCAACGAAGATGTGTCTAGACAGGTGAGGAGTTCGATAATTTATACTGTAACTTGTAAACAATGACTAAAAATATAACATTTATTGTATGCGCAAACGAGCCGTCCGTTTTTAGGTTAAAGACGAATTTAGTGTGTGCAAACGAGTGGTCGCACTAGAAATAATCTGTGCGCAAACGAGTTGTAAAAATGCGGCCGATTAGCACATTTCGGCGCGGAACCCGTTTTGGCGCGGAATTATTTCGGCGTAAGATGTATGTTGACACGGCCATATGAGCCATCAGAGCCTTATCAAAAGGACATAATAAATAATTTTCTTATACCATATACTGCTTCTACTTATACTGTATTTCGCACAATATACCTTTTTCGCCTGAATTAAACAAGATTCCGCATAAAAATATTAAAAATATTGTTGCGATGTTGCCAATTATGACGGGGAAATGTAAAAAGAATATTAAATAAAACAAATAATTAAAAATAAAGTATAGTAAAAAATGTATGCCAATTTTTCATCACTTAAATATTGACTCCACCGGTGTAGGTTAGTTCACCGGTTGTTTGATAGACTCCGTTTCGCTCCGCAAATCAAAAATATGTCCCGGC
This sequence comes from Stegophylla sp. TES_Ste_2020, assembly GCA_025469315.1. NCBI lineage: Eukaryota > Metazoa > Arthropoda > Insecta > Hemiptera > Aphididae > Stegophylla > Stegophylla sp. TES_Ste_2020. The sequence continues at coordinate 11,259 of JAIPRM010003657.1, forward strand.
TTGCTGTGCAACGTGGAGACATTTCAGCTTGATAATCGGCAATTGCATATACTTCATATCATGTAATATGTTATATTAATATCAATCATCAATCGGTAACGTCGATGCACTGTCATTTGTAGAGATACGATGTTGATGACAATTTTTGTTGATGAATTTTTTTCCTTTAATCCTATGCAATACTCTCCAAGCTAAAAATTCGTTTCATGCCTCCTTGATTCAGAATATTAAAATTTAATTTTGCATTTTTTTTGCATTTTTAGACGTTTTGGTTATAAATGCATTGTTTTTGCTTTTTAACGTCATTTTTTTTAATTTTTACGTCATAATTTCATTTTACAAGCCATTTTTTGTAGTTTTTGTAAATTATTGGTCATTTTTCTAATAAAATTAAGACTTTCAGGAACGATTTTACATTTTTAAAAATATTTTTATCAAAATTATTGAAGAGTTTTTGTTACAATTACATATTACACTTTATTGGTAGATACTAGGTGCTCACACTGTATCATACAACTTATACAAAATTTGCTTTTACAGAATATACCCCGATGTACACGCTTATCGAATATTATATTTATAAATTTTATTCAATCAATCCGATAATCTCTTTGTCAATATAACGATATTAAGTTCGATGTTCACGTCGATTTTTTAATTTTCTTACTCAATTTAAATATGTTTGGACACTCACAATTACATGTTTTTCAATAAATTTGTATTTAAGCAATTTTTTTTTTTAAGTAATTTTGTACTATCATGTTTTACAATTTTTAGGTCATTAAAGCATTGTTTTTTTTTTTTAGGTCATTTTTGGTACTTTTTGAGGTCATCAACATCCTATCTCTAGTCATTAGCTGATATCTGATTTGTACAAGATAATTTATTAGGCCTAAAGATATGGCTCGTATGGCGACCTGACATAATATATCTCACGCCAAAACAGTCTCGGCGCCAAAACAGCCGGGTCCGGTAAAAATGTGCGTAAATGATTTGTAATTTTAGTAAAAATGAACGCAAAACAATATACAACACTATAGAAAACTCCGTATTACACATTCACACAGCATACCACGTTATCGTCATCGTGCGTCTTCGTCGCGTAGCTCTTATTATTACTATTATTATTATTATTATTACCAGGGCTCGAGACTTCTAGCACAAAAAAACTATAAAATATGCGCTATAATATGCCTTAAAAAATGGTAAAATATGCACTATAATATGCTCAAATAAAATTTGAAAAATGTGTTTTGATTGATTCAAATTTTAAAAATATTTATTCATACTTATTATAATCTACTTCTTAATGTCTATATAAATCTACTTCTAACCAAGACTTACAATATACTATATTCGTAAACACTACGTGTTCATCAAAGAAACAGTTACGATACGAGATACAATAAACGTGATATCTCCCATATTACTGTAATATTTTTATCTATAGGTAAACAATAAATCACTTGGCGAGTGGCGGTGTGGTGTCGATAAATTTGGTGAAACCGCGTTTATTTTACAAAAGCGAACGAACTAAATAGTTTTAAGGTCAAATTGGTGTCCACGCTAAACAATCTTAATGCGAACGCAGCTTTTGTAAAATAGGAATTTAAAGCAACACTTGCCGCTCACTAAGTACAAACCACAAAACTACTTGATTTTTTTCAGATTAACGAATCATATGGAAAAAATAGTATGATACCTATAAAAAATAACAGAAAGACGCAAAGACCCTAAAAAATATGCACTAAAAACTTTTAAAGCTGCATTCTTTTTTTAGTATGAAACGGATTTGTAGCTGACTCTACACTATTTTTTAGAGTTTTATAAACAAACATGCAAATGCTAGAAGTCTCGAGCCCTGATTATTACTATTATTACTGTTATTATTATTATTATTATCACTACTACTTTACTACTATACGGCCGCCGCGCTTATATACGAATCGAGTCGAGTGTCATTATCACCGGGCCGGTGCACTTATAATAGAGGTCGGGTGTTGCTGCGGATGCCGTGGGTGGAGTCTGTGGGTGCATTGCGGCGGCGGTGGCCGCATCGTCGTCTTCGTCTTCGCGTCGCAGATATTATAATAATATAAATGGTATATACTACGTATTATTGTGTGTACATAATACGTATATTATGTGAAAAATAATAATAATAATAATAATATACACGTATATATCACGTGCGCGCACGAGTAAAAAAAAAAAAACGCGTACGGTAAAAATCGCGCACGCACACGCGGACCGCGGCGACTGTGTCCGTCCTAGCACGTGTGGGTCGGCTTCTTGGCGCCTTATGGTAAGGCGGCGGCGGCGATAAACCATGTTATTAACCGTGTTTATATACTGCCGTGTTGTTATTACACATTTACACACACACACACACACACACACGTGATATATATATTATATACCTACTATATAATATTATGTATAGGTATAAAACAGTATGTTATACGTACTACGCACACACGTGTGTGTTTCAAACGCACGATTAAAGAGATACCGGTAGGTTTATATTATTATTATTATTATAAATTATTATGTTTAATCGTGGTGTATAACACTCCGAACGCACGGTGTATACAGTACCCATTATTATTATTTTTCGTCTTCCGTCGTCGTCGTCACTTGGCGCTACGCACAGACACTCTATATACCTACTATTATAATATAGGTACCACATTGTATTAATATTTATATATATATATACCGTCTTTATGCGATATTGCCACCTCTTATTCATCACTACCAGCTCTCGGACACTCGCTACTCTACCAAGTACTCACACGTGCTTCAGTGGCGATCGACAACTCGTGACAGTGGACACCCCTTAAAAGACTCAACATCACCCGGAACGTTCCTGACGTATTCAAAGAATTTTGAAAAAAAAGTCCGTTATAATACTCTCCTGTTCGGTTATAATACACGAATTTCGCTCGAGGAGCCGTCCAACTTTTTTAAAAACTGAAAGAAAATTTAAACACTTTCAATAAAAATTCAAATTAAATTATTTAAATAAATGTTGTTTGTGTTAAAGTGGTGTATTATAATATGAACAACAACTTCTTACCGCAATTATTTTTATTACAGACCGAGATCTTCATATTTCTGAAACGTATTTTGAGCATTAAATTTATCAGTCTATTACAGAAGTGGCCAACCCGCGGCCCGCGGGCCGCATGTGACCCGCATTGGATAATTTTGTGGCCCGCGAGGTTCATCATACTTTCATATAATGTGTTTATTTTAATCCAATATATTTTCAATGTCATCAATTTACTTACATATTATTTTATTTATAACAATGTTACCTGTAATCAGTGATTATCAGTGTCCTGATATAAAAGTACAATAGACTAATTAACATTTAATATAGACAAATTTTCTCATCTCCGAACAATAATAATAATTTATAAAGTTTAAAATTTGTAAATCATTTTTTTTTTTCTTTAATATTGGGTCAAAATCTAAACGGGGTAAATATAATTTTATAATTTTGTATGCGGCCCGCGGGGTTATAAAACATTTCCAAAGTGGCATGGAAGATCATTTAGGTTAGACACTCCTGGTCTATCATGAATGAAGCCTCCAGTAACAATAGAGGGAAAAATGACAAATGTGATGAGAAGTGGACTGACTTTGTTATTAAACCTCCATCATACCAAGAGATTTTAGACAGGAATGTAGTTAGAGGGGGGATTCAGCCATGAGGTCCGGACCCCCTTGAAATATCATCGACGATACTTTCTTGGTATTTGTATACCTAAAATAATTAAATATTTATTTATGTAAGACAATTACATAAAAAATTTTTATAATTTATTAATATTACAATAAAAATTGTTTTTGATGTATTAAACATTTTTTTACTAAAATATTTTATATTGTCTGTCAGTGGCGTAGCGTCCTATGAGACAGCGTCTATTTCTAAGATTTAGCAACATATTTAATTCTAAAATTTGGTATAAATGCCAATACATAAACTTGATTTTTTTAAAATATTTGTATTCATCCAATTATTACATTACGTGATATCTGCTGCATTTACGTTTTCTATCATATAAATCAGGCATTCAGTATAGGCAACGTATATGTGTGAGACACTGGCCTGTGATGTGTTTTACCTAAACATGCGCTGTCGGTAGTATACAGATGGGGTAGTGTGCGGGGTTTGATAATATGTCTATAGAATATACGCTCTGTAATGCTATAAAAAAGGCACGTCTTATTCAGTATTTGATGGAAAGAGAATGTACCTCGAATTACCACGCGCACAACAAATTATCATTGATACGAAACCTACGAGTTTGATTTAATCGTTCGTCCGCGCTCCGTTCGTTTTTGTTTTAATTTTATATCGTAATTATTCGGTGTGATACTACTTAGAAGAATTTTTTTTAAACACGTCTACCCACCTAAAATATCCATGCTATGCCACTGTCTATCGGTCTATATTTAAGTTTTCATAAAGTGTGGATTAAAAAAAAGTATTAAAGACGTTTTCATTAAATTTTAAGTAGTTTTCCCAAGTTTTGTAAAAATTTTTGAGAATTTCTAAAAATTTCTAAAAATTACAAAAAATACCCATCTAAAGAAAAATTCTAATTCAAAAAGTAGCGAATTGAAACTTATGGACAAATATTTCTATACAAAAACGTGTGCACATAAAATAATAATAACAATAATAAATATCAATGAAGAAACACTAACTTCTTCGCTTCATTAAAAATCTAAATATAATCCTTATGCATATAAAAATTATTAATAATTACGAATCACCGTTTAAAATGTTTTTTGAAAGGAATCTGAGATGAAAAATATTTCAAGAGGTGACAAAGCTATTTACAATTTTATCATTTCCTGAAATTCAAGTCTAGTTGCGCCTATAATGGTAAAAAATTAAAATTATTGAGATAGATTTCAAGATGTGGTAACTCGTGTTTAACAACTGGATGTGAGCATTCGAAACTGTAATTTACCCGAAAGTAGGGGGCCGAAAGCCAGCAAATCGTCATCATATTTATTTGTAATATTTTACTCGAATACTTGGCGAACTCTTTTTTTCCACAACCGCGTATTTATGCACGGTACATATTATAATAACAATAATTATTGTATGATAGTTATAATTAGGGCTAGGGACTTATAGCTCTAAAAAACTTAAAAATTGCATGCATTTATGCTCTAAAAATATACCAAATATGCTATGAAATCCATGAAATATGTTTTAAAAATATGCAAAAATGCTAAAATAATCTCTTATAAAACATTAATTTTACTGTAAATCTCAGAATATTTCAAATTAATTGTATAACACATAATAATATGTATTATTAATTCTTCTTTTATTATTTATGCATTTTTAGATTTTGAATGAAGTGCAGAAGCTAGTGTTTTTACAATGATGTTTATTTATTTTTTTTTTATTTTTTATTTTTATTTTTATTTTTTTCTGTGTAAAACTTATCGTATAGAAAAACTTGTCCAAAAGTTTCGATCAATAACTTTTTGAAACCGGATTTGCCTCTAGATTGTACTTTAAAGAGGTCATTTTTTGAATTTCTCAATTCTTCAATTTTTTTTTTGGAAAAAACTACCCAAAATTTGACAAAAACGACTCGGAAACCATCATTTTTTGATCCGAATTTTATAAAAATTTAAACATAGATAGAAAATCCTATAAAAAAGATTTTGGCGCAAGAAAATTTTGAAAATGTGAAAAAAAATTTTGGACATTTTTTGAAAATTTTTTTTATTATTAACTTCCTTCGTTCAGAATCGATTATTGAAGAAATGATTTATCGTTTCTTTAAAATTTAATACGCCCGTCAAGAGAATACCACCCGTCGTGCGAAGTACACCCATCGTGCGAAGTATGTCCGGCTTTTTTTTAATCTTTATTCTTTTTAAACTTAAATTTAAACAAATAAAAATATCAGATAATATTAAAACTTTTCAGTTATGCAGGGAAAAATTTTTCGATATCAAGAAAACTCAAATTAAGTATTGAAAAATATATGAAATATGCACTTAAAATTAAAATATAACTGAAATATGCGCTTACATCGAAAAAAGAGTTAAATATGCAAAATATGCAAAATAAAGAGAACTGCATACAACTTCAGATGTTATGAAACGAATTTTTATATTACTTAGCTATGTTTTGAATAATTTTTGAAAAACATTCTAACTCCTATAAGTTCCTAGCTCTAGTGATAATTAACAATAAAATATACACTCGCCCGTGTAATGACATTAAAATAATACCTATTCTGTCGTCGCGTCATTATACACGTGTATTACAATAATAATAATTATGATTAAATCATATTTATATGATATTTTACACGGGTAGATGCATAATATACTTCTATGCACGTGCACACGGTACCGGCGGCGTCGGACAATCGGAAATACGGGCGCCCCAGTGAACATTTTGTTATTGTTATTGTAAAAGGTTCGTTCAGAAAATGAGAAAAAAAAAAAAAAACAATCACTTTCGAGCATAAAAACGCTCGTTTATTGTTAGAAGTAAAATATTATGCCGCCGCCGTCAAGTGTGTATTATAATATTGTTTACGATGCTATGACTAAATCGGCCGTAACACGTTTGGGTTGAACGTTAGTGTACATCAACCTAAATTCCGACACGTAGGATTTGACGTATACTCACGAACACGACATTGCTCAGGAGACACTGTGCGATGGTGGACTCGCTAAAGTCTCTCAAAAATATTTTAGTGATCACTTTCACCGGCTTTAAAACTTTTCGTACTTTTACCCGCGGACGGAAAATGAAAAATAAAATTTCATTTTACTTTTATACTTTCGTTTAACAGTATAATACAGGTTTATTTAAAATTTATGTTACGGCAATTTGATCATATAAAAATATTCAAAATAGAATGAAAGATATAGTACATAAGCTTATTTATTTAAGAGGTAGTTTTAAAAATTAACTTTTGAAAATCAGACGGAGACCTATATCTTTTTTTGCAAACGTAATATGTAGGTTTTTTTTTCTTTAGAAAATTGAAGTGGTTAAATAACATTAACTAATGTCAAACTTTAGATTTGAAAGCAGTTATAAAGAATTTAGTAATCGCATGGAAAAACGCACTACTCGCGCTCGCACACTTATGCTTAGTGGCGTCACGAACGCATTTTTTTAGGACAATTATCTCAAACAATTTTAGGTGTGTGGGTAACTTTGGTTTAAAAAATATTTTTATACTCAAATATGATAGTTGAATAAGTAACATCTTTAATTTAATTCCGTGTGATAAATTAGCATTATATAATTAGATATACCTATTTTACTCGAGGTAAAAAAACCTAAAATATCCAATGCTACAATGTTATATGTAATAGGAGAACTGAAATTTTATTACATGTGAATTGTAAATTGATTTTATTACAGGATATTTATAAAATTTTAAATGTCAAATTTTCATAAATAGTTTGAAATTGTATACCCATTTCTTACCTCAGGAGTGCGAGATATTTCTAGTTTACGGAACGTATAAAATGTTAGAAATATTCTTTCACCATCTTATATTATGTATTTTTTTTTTATGCTGAGTACGATGATACAAACTAAAATCTGCACTTATCAATTAATATTTAAACAATCGATTTTGAAAATTTAGTATTTGCGCCTTTTGTGTTAAATATATACTATTTCATCCCATGTCGACACGAATATGGCAGTCTAGTGAATCAATCGAAGTCACGGGATGTGAATGGTACTGGTTCGAAACCCTACCCGAAAATTACATTTTTTTCACTTTATTCGGACGAGTGTAAGTTCCTACACGAGACCTAGCAGATAAAAAAAAAATGCATATGTTAATTGTTAGTTCCTACACGACAGAAAAAGTATATACTTGGCCTAAGTATCGAATGCTATTTTTAAACAAATTTTTGGTTTCGTATAATATCTACTAATATCAATATCTACCGTAGTCAAAACGATGCAACTACAATGCATATTATGTAGATACTTACACTGCTTGTCCAGCGTCCACCTCTTTACAACAACATTTTAACTTCAAATTAATTATTTAAAGTTTATGCGCGTGCTTTGGCATTCGCCACTACGCTCCTTGGTGCAGTCGCTTCGTTCCGCCCAATCTATATAAGTCCCTTGGCTTGATGTGCAACGTAAGGATATTTCGGTTTAATAATTAGTAATTATCAATAAGCTTAATATTTTTAGTATTGTATAATATAGGAACTTACACATCTCATTTCTTCTTTCGTGTAGAAACTTATAAATCTCATTTTTTTCATAAGTGGAGGATCTTACAAATCTCATTTTTTCATTTGTGGAGAAACTAAGATGTTATTTAATTCTGTTCCTGATCCTCTCGTGTAGGAACTTACTACTTCCCCTTTTTTCTACCGCTAATAACCAAAGGAGACATAATAAACATTAGTACTAAATCTATTATAGCGAATTAATATTGGTTTGCGATAATTAGAGCCGCTTTATAATTTTATTGTAATTTTTTATAAAATCAATTATTGTTTATCGTTAATGTTGTATGAGACAAAATAATTAGAAATTTGATAGTTAAGTTCAATGCGTGTATACCTATCAAAATTAATATATAAGATCAGTGTATAATCACACAAAAATAAATTAATATTGTTATTTTAGTTGAATTTCAACCACTTAATGATAGTAGTACCTACTTATCATTACTTCATTTATTATAAAAATTTCAACAATTACACGAATTATGAATTAGACATGAATTATTCTGTTATTAAATAACAGTTTTTAAATAAACTGAGAATTGCTATTTACTATTGCTATTTACTATTTAAGTTAATAAACTTAAGCTCCGCTCAGAATCGTTTTATTGAAAAAAAGATTTATCGTTTTTTTATAATTTCAACACAACCGCCAACAGTATTCCACCCTTGGTGCAAAGAATACACATGATGCGGAGTATGTCCGGTTTTTATTATACATATACATATATACATATATTTTAGATTCTGAACGAAGTAAAGAAACTAGTGTTTTTACAATGATGTTTATATTTTTTTTCTGTGTACAACTTTTCGTACAGAAATACTTGTCCAAAAGTTTCGATCAATAACTTTTTGAAACCGGGTTTTCCTCTAGATTGTACTTTAAAGAGGTCATCTTTTGAATTTCTCAATTCTTCAATTTTTTTTTTTTTTTGGAAAAAACTGACCAAAATTTGACAAAAACGTCTCGGAAACCATCATTTTTTGATCCGAATTTTATGAAAATTTAAACATAAATAGAAAATCATATAAGAAAGATTTTGGCGCAACAAAATTTTGAAAATGTGAAAAAAAAATTTTGGATATTTTTCTAACATTTTTTTTTTTCATTTATTTTTTATATTATTAACTTTCCTCGTTCAGAATCGTTTTATTGAAGAAATGATTTATCGTTTCTTTAAAATTAAATTCACCCGTCAAGAGAATCCCACCCATCGTGCGAAGAACACCTATCGTGCGAAGTATATCCGGCTTTTTTTTCTTTTTTTACTAAAATGTACTAATCTGCTTATGATAAATTTTTTTTAAAGTATAAGTTCATAATAAAATATACATAATAATAACCCGTTACATTAACGTTCATTGATAGAGTAAAATAATATTAATATTTTTTTTTTTGTAAAAAATATTATACATAGGCAAGTTTTAATTTTATGAGTGGGTGGTCCTATGAATAAAATGTTTGTGACGCCACTACTCATGCTAACACGCTTGCTACACTACACTACACGCGCACGACAAACTAACATAATTTATTTATATTATATCAACACAACGTATTTATTCAGATACATAGTATGAATTAAATTTAAAATGTCTTTATTTTAGAAAACCAAAAATTAAAATCAGGGCCGGAACATAAATATGACCTAGAGTCTAGAGTACATTTTAATTATGCACTCACGGGTCAGTTCGATGGCTGATTTTAGGTCAGTGCGATGAAGCGATCGCCCCCTCGTTAAACTTTTCTTCATTCCCTCGTTAATCTAGTAGTACTTGCAAACCGCAAAGGCATCATTTTGAAATTTGGTACGGCAGGACCAATTAAAAAATTTTCCGACTGACACACATCTATTTTTACTAATATCGATTTTACATTTATGACCAAATATAATAACTTTTAGATCATAAAATTAAATGTCAGTAATCAAAATGTACATCAGTAGTTATAATGTAATTATGTATAACAAAAAAGAAGAAAAATAAATACCAATGTAAAAACCATAAGCTTCTTTGCTTTGCTTAAAATCTAATATAATTTTACAGTTGAACGAATGATAATATTTATTACATTTATTTAATTGCTTTAGTTTTTTAATTTTATTTAAGAATTATTTGTTTTCGATCCTGAGCGAAGTGAAGAAGCTTTTGTTGCTACAATGATATTTTTTTATTTTTTTTATGTGTACACATTTTTGTACAGAAATACTTGTCCAAAAGTTTTGACAAACAACTTTTTGAAACCATATTTACCTTTTAAATGGCACTTCAAACTCTTCAAAGGTCATTTTTCGAAATTTGCAATTGTTTTCTCCAAATTTGAGAAAAACTACCCAAAATTTGACAAAAAAGACAATCGGAAGTTATCTTTTTTTGATCCAAACTTTATTGAAATTTAAAAATAGATAACCAATAATATGATAAATATTTTGACGTAAAAAAATTTTGAAAATATGAAAAACAAATTATGAAAAAATATTTTCCAACACTTTTTTTTCATCAAATTTTGTTATTTTTGGTAAATTGCCTTTTAAATTCTGAATGAAGTGAAGAAGCTAGTGTTTTTACAATGATGTTTATTTTTTTTCACCCCCCCCCCACTTTTTCGTATAGAAATACATGTCCAAAAGTCTTAATCGGCAATTTTTTGAAATCGGATTCGTCTTTGGTTGGTACGCTAAAAAGGTAACTTTTTGAATTTTTGAATTTTTGAACTTTTTGAGGAGGGGAAACTACTCAACGATAGTCAAAAAAGACTCGGAAACCCTCATTTTTTAATCCAAACTTTATGAAAATTTAAACATAGATGGGCATTTTTCTAACACTTCTTTTTTCTCATTAAATCTTTTCCCCTTTATTTATTACATAAAAAAAGGAAAGTAAAGTGAAAGTCTAAAGTAACTTTAGTACTAAGTGCTTTACTTGACTTTACTTTATTTTACTTTATTATTTACTCTACTTTATTTTACTGTATTTCATTTTACTTTAGGTACTTTACTTTACTTTTTTTTAACATAACTTCTAAAATAATGAAGCAATTGGGTAGTAAATGGATAGTATGTGTTTAAAAAAATAAAAATATTTGAAATAATTATGGCAATATGAAAAACTACAGATAATAATCAACAGATAAATCGATTCACTTTGGATTTATTTTCAAAACTATTATGCTCACGTAGGCAAAAAAATCATTGTACATTTTCTTCATTTATTCATCAAACATGTTAGAATCAGCATTTTCAATATTATAAGTTACAATAAATAAAATACGGTCGACGATTAAAGATAGTATTTAAAATTAATCGCGCATAACTGTACCTATTAAACGCTCACGTATTGAAAACCCATGTTTAGTTTTCCAATATCAAGTACTGCACTGATTTTTTTTATATTCAACACCTTTTCAAATTGAATACCTGCTAGAAACTGTTTAATTTAGTAATTTTTTGGTCCCTTTTAATGTTCAAGATTTTAATATTTAAATAATATATTGATTTTTACTTATTATTATTTATTTTATTTCATTTTTACGTACATAAATTTAACAGGATTTTATTTGAATTTCCTTTTTTGTACGTTAAAGTGTGTAATTTTAGGTAAGACTAACGAATTTTGACAAAATTTTAACTTCAAGCGGTTACAGAGAAAATAATTTACTTACAATTATCGAAATTTTTTCAGGTCAATTAAACATATATGTGAGAAAGATAATATTAAAATTTTATATCATAATATCAAGAGTTAAAAATTTTATAACATAAAACCCAAGAATGGCTAATAAATATACTTTGATTATTTTTTATGAATTTATGTTGAATAGGAACCTTAATAACATAACTGAAAAAGGTTGAAAAAATTGAAAAAATAACAACATTATTCAATTTTCAGCATATAATAAGAAATATTTTCATCCTCAATAAGTAACAGTTTTTTAAAAGCATAATAAGATTTAAAAATGTATAACATGTAAATATAAGTCTTTCTTTAAGTATAGTTAAAATAATAATTAATAATAAAAAATAAACCAGAAAAACCTCTTTTACTCAAATTAGGCAATAAATAAAATACAAATTGCAACTTGAACAACTGAATTCAGTCTTGAATTACTAAAATTAATATATATAATATATAATTTTGCATTGGAATCCGGACCCTACAAATAACTACAGTGAAACCTCTCAAATGGACACCTCTAAATAGCGGACACCAAGGCCGTGCTTAGGGGGATGCGAGAGGTGTGTGTGCACTGGGTGCCATGACCACTGGGGCGAGTGGGGCGCCAAAAGCTTTTCCATAATTTGAGAAATATTACTGAAAGTTAGTATTCATAATATTTAATAAATTATAAAATTGTATTTTTACGCGTGTGCTAATCGACGAAATTCAAGTTATATTTTACATGTTATATTATTATATTGAGTGAGTGTGTTTTTTTTATTTTAAATTAAGTACAGGTTGGCCATCGGAGCTCCACAATTTTTGAGTTTTTTTCATTTATTTTTGTGTAATCAATATATATATATATATATTATATATATTCATTATTTGTGCCAAACAAGCAATCTAATTTATTTTATATTAATTATTAATTTATATTTTTATTCTATTAGGCCAAAGTTAAGCCAATGGCGTATTAAGTTTTATCCACCTATTGGTATTTTTTAAATCGCCGCTTATTCATACCGGTTTTTATCATTAAAATATACTTATAATAAAATGTATGATGAAATTTTCGATACAAATTAACAACACAAATGTACAAACATAATAAAAGTTTCAAAAATGATTTGAATAGAAATTATTGAAAGATTTCTACCGAAAGTTAAAAATGTTACTACATAAAAAATAAAAATAACGTGACATATTCAAAGTTCTATTTTTCAGCTTAAAATTTAACGAATATTTTTCTGACCTTTTTTTCTCGTTTACACAAACGAAATATTAATAAATTAATTGTTAGTATGTAATAAAAATGCCGAGTTTCTATTACTATTATTTTTGGAGTTATGACTGAAAAACTAAAATCAATTTAAAGAAAATCTTGTTTACATTAAATTTTACCGTTTTTAATCAATTTTAGGTTGTGGCTCTTAATTTCTGAAAAATGAGAATTTCAAAAAATTTTCAAATAATGTACCATTTGCGAGGAATTTCTGATCTATAAAGACGCTGAACGTAACTTTTAGACCAATTGTCATACTTTAAAATATTTAGGAGAAGTTGGGGGATGCTAAAAATGATTCTTTCCACGGGGCGCTGATTATTCTAGGCACGGCATTGGCGGACACTTCCCAATAGTGGACATTTCTTCAGGAACGGGGGTGTATTAATTGCAAGCTAAACCCCCCTCTGAATAGAGGACATCTCCGAATAACGGACTAAATTTTGGTAATCGAGAGTGTCCGTTTTTTAGAGGTTTCACTGTAATGTGAATAATAATACAAATAACATGAATAATATGAATAATAATAAATAATAATATAATATAGTTTGTGCCGGTAACATAATTAAATATTTAATATAAAGCGTTGAACGTAATGCATTTACTTACTAGCTCGGGGGCCTCAGAAAAGTATCTCTGAAACTGTACTAAGGAGTCCAAGACCTCGGCGACTGACTCATCGGGTCCCGAACACCGAATGTACGAGATAAATCCCTCAGCCTCCGTCTCGGACGGCGTACGTCACCGTCTTGTGATGATCATAATATCGTCCACGTAGATCAGTGGTGGCCAAACTTTTTTTACCGCGGGCCATAAAAAAAAAAAAAAAAATATTTGCCGGGCCTGAAATTTGTAATTTTTCTTTAAACTTTAAAATCATTAGAATTTTAGGTACTTGTA
>JAIPRM010003658.1:0-25365 GCA_025469315.1 Stegophylla sp. TES_Ste_2020
ACATATTTTCACCGCGCTTGGAAAAAGTATTGGGAAATTGGAAAAATGACCTCTCTAAAGTACCATCTGGGTATGATTCCGGTTCTTTAGAGATATTGATCGAAACTTTTGGTCCAGTATTTCTATAAGAAAAAGTGTTTCCAGAAAGAGAAAAAAAAAGAAAAAATAAACATCATTGTAAAATCGTAAGCTTCTTCATTGCGTTCAGAATCTAAAAATAAAAATAAACATCATTGTGAAAACACTAGCTTCTTCACTTCGTTCAGAATCTAATATTTCAAATTTTTCGAAAAGCTTCAAACTTTACAACGTGTCTATTTTAATTATTCAATAGCGATCGTCGCGTTTCACAATTTCCTCTATTCTCGTATAAATCCCCCCACCCACCACTGCTCACCCCAACACTTTCCCGTCCGTATACGCGTGTTTCTGTGTGCTAGTGTGCGTGCTCGTGTACGCGCATAATAATGTATAAGTGCGCGTCTTAAGTATATACACGGTCGTGTGTGATCGATGTTCACTTGTGTGTATTATACATGTGGTGTGCATGTATTCGTATATAATATAATAATAATAATAATATTTTATGTATTCGGGCAAAAACAATAATAATAGTTCGCTTGTATATGATATAATACACCTTTCCGGTGCACATACGCGAGTGCTTATATATTATTATAATACCTATACCTGCAGCCGCCGAAATGCCAACAATGGTCGGTGGTGGGGTTGGGGGGGGTAGGGTTGGTGTGGTGTGAAGGGTATAATAATATTAATCGGTATTATATTATATTGTGTTCGGGGCTCGAAGTGGTGGCGGGGCCGCAGTCGGATCGGCTGAAAGTTTATTACGGAATAATAATAATTAACAATAATATTATCAACACAATACGACCGATACCCGTTGACGCGGTTTTTCACGCGTTCGTCGATTGAAATTTGGACAATGACGCGCGTTATCCTGACACGACACCTCGGGAATTCGGGCACGCGTCTGCCGCAGTGACGCGAGGCGATTTGTGCGTCATTTCGACGGACGACGAATACGTCGTGGGCTGCGGGTATGAAAATAGTGCGACGTGGGTATAATACATTCGACGTGCCCGATGTGGAGACGTGGAATTCATCAGTAAACGTTTTCTCTTTCTTTTTTTTTTTTTTTTTTTTGGGGGGGGGCGATGAGGGCTAAAAATGCCTGTAAAACTCACGTAAATTTACTTGAAATCCGGAAAAATTGGTAAATTTTGTTTAAAAATGAATAAAACTGACTTTTTCTTTTTTATTTAATCTTTCTATCCCTAAAATAATTCATTGGACATAATTTTCAAAAAAAAAAAAAATAAAACGATTTTGAAATTAAAAATAAAGCTTCTTTGAATAGTAACATAATCGATAATAATAAAATTCAATATTACTCTTAATATGTGATTATAATTGAATAATTTTTACGCACCTATCATCAACTAAATACTATCTCTTTTCAGAGAGAAAAAGGATTTTGAAAATGAACGATTTCATAATTAACGCACATATGATTTATATTTATGTAACAGTAGGTTTTCATAGAGTTTAAAACTCACTGTTACTCTGGCCCTTGCCACCTTATATTATACGGGGGGGGGCATTAAGTGGGAGGCAAAAGGTACATTTGCTCCGGGTGGAAATTTTTAGGGGGCGGTAAATTGTCTAGATAATATTTGCACGTTTTTATTCAAATAATTACAGAAAATAAAATATAATTATACGCCGAATTATCTTCGCTCAACTCAAACTGAATAGTCTGAAGTCAATTATCTAAAATACGAGCGAAGATAATGATGTTTATATATATATATATTTTTTTTTTTTGATAATCTCATGATAATTTTCTCTAATAAGCTATTATCTGAGCGGAGTGATGAAAATTTTTTGGAATTTATTTATACTTACATAATGTATATGTATCAATACGCCCAGGAGCGCCAAATATTATTTTGCCCCCCTCCCCTGTATTTACTTTTAATGCACCCCTGTTTATATACTATATAGTATAACTGTAGTCATTATACTGTTACCTTTCAATAAATTATAACGTTAACTTTTCGAAAAATCGGTTTTTATTTTAATATACGTTCGGGAGTTGATATTCGAACTGCTATTTTTCGTATAGTCTTCGTTTTTAAACCGTTCTCGATTTCCATCATACGTTGTCATCCAAAAGCTTGAATGAATGTTCGATGACAAACGCGAATAATAATATAATAAAGTTAAGAGTAATATTTTTATGGCGATTTGAGTTGTTGAATACAATTAATAAAGTATAAACGTCTTGAACAGTAATGACGCCGTTAAACTAATGAAAAAAAAAAAAAAAAAAAAAAATTCTTTTGAATTTTGTTCACAGCAGTAGATAATTAATATTATTGCCGGCATTCGACATTTTGACGAACTTTTAGTTATTTGTAAAAATTCAAATTTTTCTTTATTATATTTTTTCACTCTATAATAAATAAATAAATAGTAGAAAATTATATTAAATAAACTAATAAAAAAAAAAAATCCTAAACGAACCCAAAACAATTATATAATATTACAATTTTTGAATTAATTTTCAACCTCTGATTTCGGGCGTAATACGGTTAATCTAAAAAAAATACATTTGATAAATACGTTAAAACACTGTGTTATAAATAACTTTTTTCGAGTTTTCCCCTCTATTGTTTATCAAAAATGCATTACAGCAATAAAAATAAAATATGCATTCAACGAGGGGTGGAATAATATAAACTAAAAGTAGCATATATATATAATATATATATTTTATTCGAAATCTCGCCTTTGTTTACCGGAATGTTTAAAGATCATCATTGAGAGGAATCTCTCTTATGTTTGAGCGAACAACTCGAGTGTTGACACACTTCTCGCGCCGTTTTATTAATAATTCAAAATATTTACAAATTATTAGAAAAAAAGAAAACAGAAGAGAACTAACTTATTACTATCGTACGTCAAAATATTTAAATATTTCATTTGTGTCCACTAGGAAAATTGTACTCGCATTTTTTTCACTAGAATTTTGTCTTATAATATAGTTTTTTTTTTTTATTTTCATTGCGTTCATAGTGTTTGTATACTGTATACATGGTAATGTATATATTATAATAAATCATACTGTATTAAAGTTTTTTTTTTTTTTTTCCATTTTCTTTGTTGCAGTTAGCCATTTTTTGTTTTCAATCTAAATTCCAGAGAAAATCTAATTCAAACTTTAAGAATACGAAAAAAAAAAAAGTTTGAAGGAATAAAATTTTGCGAAAAATTAATATAAGTAGAAAAAAACAAACATTGGGTTATAATCAATTTATTATCTTTAGGATCACGTCGCATAATTTAACGTGTAGCGGTGGTCAATCATTATAAGTACAAGTATATTTAAGATAAAATTTTCACGTGGAAAGTAAGAAAATTAAAAAACTTTACGTAAAACGTTCTACAGGTAAAACAGAGTTTCTAAAAGAGTGAATATAAGAAGATACTTTACGAAAACGACAGAAGCTGATATTTTTCATATTGGATTGCATTGATTAAAAAAAAAAAAAAAAAAAATGGTAATGATAGCTTATGTCACAATTATTTCAAATTTCAAAAAAAGAAAAAATATAATAATAATAATAATAATATACTTTATTACGGAAAAATATTCCAATTGCAGTTATTTACAACTTTACAACATGACAGTATTTCTAATAATCTAATTAAAAAAAAAATAAATATGCAGGTTTAACAATTTGATTATTTAATTAAAACTAATATAAAAAGGTTAATAATTAATACCAAATGTCATATATGGGAAAGATAAAAAAAAAAAAATAAATAAAAAAAAAACGAGAGAATATAATAAATAAATATAGGTTACAATTGTTAAAAGTGAAAATTTTTAGTTATCTAGTATAAAATATATAATGATGACGATAATTCAGTGATTCGTGTATGAAATAAGTCAATATTGCTTAGAGAATAATTACCAGCCGACATTAGTTTATTAGAAGGAGAGTACATTTTGTGTGAATTAGAAGCATTTAAGGAATAGAAAACAATTTTATTTCCGGATATAATAATAAACATCATTGTAAAAACACACTAGCTTCTACTTTTCCTTCAGAATCTAAAATCGAGTAGATAAAAAATGATATAATATGCAGACAGCGTCCGATATAATATAGTCAGTGCGGGGTTGACGACATCAACCATCGATACAAACTAATATTGTTAATATTGATGTCTGGGAGCGGATTATTGGCAACTACCTATTCTAAATTCGAGGTTTTTAAAAACCAAGATTCGAGTTCACACAGCTAGTTCAAAACTTGACCCAGTTTTCCTCTAATCAGACCTATATCTCAGACCGGATCATACCCATATATATATATATATATATATATAATACAATTATTACGTTCCTGTTCGTGTCGGGACTACTACTGGTCGGTGGCTGAGTTTATTAGATTTAGAATACTGCGGCGGCACGTTAATCACACGGGCAACGGCAGCAGCAGCAGAGGGTACAAATGACCGGGGGGAATCGTTAACCGTGCACGCGAGACTACAATCAGCAGATACCGTACGGGAACGCACGCGAGTCCCCGGACGAAATTTCACCCATCAACGGCAAATAATAATGTACGAATTATTAAATATACTCGTATATATATACACACATATATATATATATATATTATATTTTATGAGGACCACGTTTTTTTTTTTTTTTTTTTCTGTCCGAATGAAAACCGCACTAATATCGTATGATTACATAATGACGTAGGTATGTTTGTACGCACGCAGTGCACCCCAGAAGTGGTCGTCATCATCATCACCATCGTTAGAGATTAAAATGTTGGTAATAACAATTTAAAATGTCTAAAAATATATCTCACTCAAAGCCACTTAAAAACAAAAATACAAAATACAAACTATTTAAAAATCAAAAGAAATGAAATAATTCTATAAAATACAATGCAATATAACAAAATAATTTTCTTCACATTCGAGCAAAATTATGTGTAACAATTTTTGAGATACTTAAAATCATTTTGAAAATATATATATATATATTTTTTTAAATCCTGTCCCCAAAACGTGTTACAAACCAATAAAAATACAACGTGGGTACTTAAAAACGAATGCATTCATAGATGAAATAAATGTAAAAATATATTATGCATGGAAAAAAAATATTTTAAAACAAATGTTGAAAATCGTAATTTATAGTCGTATTTTGTCGGAAATGGTATAGGAGTTCATCACACTGCACTTACTGAAAAAGCGTATTTACATAGAGATCCGCGCTTTAATCCTCAGCATTAGTGTTGCGATTTTGTAGCTCTATAGAACTATAATAAAAAAAAAAAAACACTTAAAATAAAAATCTTAGTAAAGACACTTAAGTTATTTTTAAAAAGTCCATAATGAATAAATAAATAAACTATTGAAAATTTCGAATAATAACCACTTCAAAGTATCATTTAAAGCTGAATTATGATTCAATGAGTTGCTGGTGAACACTTTTGGATAAGTTTTTCTGCATAAAAAAAAATGTTAAAAATAATAATAATATGTATTTAAAAAACAATAGCTTCTCCGCTCCATTCAGAATCTAATAAATATAAAAAATTTAATGATGACACAACCAGATTCCAATTTAATGTGCGTTGTGGACATAATGTAAGATTTTTCATTAAATTCAGCTTCTCCGGGTAAATACTTTCTTAATATTAAGATAATTCGAGTTGCAGTGAACGGTCAATACATATTTAAATCGAAAATAATTTAAAAATAATGGTGTTTCAAATAAGTGGATTAAGTAAAAATTGTGTAATCTTAAAATCAAAATGGTACCCCCGAAAAACCCAAAACGAATAAATAATCTCTTATGTATATCGGTGTTTCAAATAAGTTGATTAAGTAAAAATTTTGCGAAAAATTGTATCAAAATAAAACAGAAAAAATCTTAAAATCAAAATGGTACCCTCGAAAAAACCAAAAGTAATTCATTTCAAAAAAAAAAAAAAAATCAAATATAGTAAAACAAAATTTCGTGCGTCGCGTTCTAAGTGGTGAGAATCGAATTTATAGCTTACACAGAGCTTCGTTTTATACCGAAATGGAAAAAAAAAATTACCTACAAATTCCCGGACTCTATAGCGCCATAATCACACGCCATCGTCGTCAGCATCGTCGACATTGTCGCGGTCCGCGTCCGGAGGGTTTCGTCCTGGGATCGCGTTAGCCCGAACGGGCATGATATTAGGTGCGTTTCATTACAGCGTCGTCGTCAAATTAGTATTTAATTATAACCCTCGCGAGCAGCCGCCGCCGGTCGGTCCGCGGACCGCGGGAAAAACGCGCGGAATAAATGGCGTGTACGACGACGCGTATAATAATAATAATAATAATAATAATAATATGATATAATAAATAATAGACGGTAAATATACGGTGGCGGCAGTGGTCACGCGGCATTGTAGTTAAGTCGCCGCCGCCCGCAGCCGACGGATTCATTATTTTCTACTTAGATTCAATTTGCTCGAGCCGCCGCCGCCGCCGCCGCCGCGTGTAACAGTCGTGTTATTATCATGTGTTACGTTTACCGTATCGTTACCGGTACGGTATACGTTACCGGTCGTCGGTGTGATATGCGTCTAGTACTCTTGTTGTCGTAAGCGTCCGGAGAGCGGGACGGGGAGGAGGATGACGGGGCGTTTGCGCCCCTCTGGACTCTCGAAAAATGATTTTAACTATAATTTTTTTTTTATTGCACGCACCACCGATGAATACACACTCATTGCTACTCTGACTGTGCGTATTAGGACGGTGAATTTGATATAGGAAAAATAATTTTTAAAAGGTAAAGCAAAGTAAATAAAGTTCGGTAAAGGCAAGAAAGCCGGATATGGCTTCGATGTCTTCGGGTCGGACACTCTTGGTGGGTTTGTGGAATTTTAAAGAAACGATGAGTCATTAGTTCTTCAATACGACGATTCTGAACGAATATGAAGTTAATACAACACACTAACCAAGAGTACCGTACCGTACCCGAAGAGCGAAGAATATCCGTGGTGTGAAGTATGTCCGGCTTTCTTGCCTTTACTTTGCTTTGCTTTACTTTCCTGATTTTTATTTCACTTGACTTAACTACTTTATTATATATATATATATTTTTTTTTTTATCTAATAAATAAAGGAAAAAATTAAATGCGAAAAAATTATTAGAAAATTGTCCACAATTTTTTTTTTTTTATAAGGTTGGTTCGTTGTATAGAATGCGTGTCACGGGATGAAGAAGGGGAACTCCAAAAGTTATTTCCGCGTTTAAAAACAGATACACGATTTTTTAGTCAGAGTACTACTTTATTGTGTCAGATTTTGATCCGTTTCAGAGACTTGTCGCGGTCGTGCGGCATTATTATGCGTTAATATTCAAAAATATACATATTAGGGGTCGATGACGGCGAAGGGGCCTTGTGATTCCTAGGTCGGTGGGTGGTGGTGGAGGAGGTGTCGTGAAAACGGCGTTTTACCTATACGACTTTTATGACACTTATTTCTTGGCCCCGGATATCTGCAATAACAAGACGCATACATTACGTTTTAGGTGACGGTTCGGTCCGTTTGAAGTGGCCGCGCACGTGGTGTGTTTTCGGGCGACGCGGCGGTAATGGCGGTATTAATTATCAGACGACGACGACGACGATTATTATTATTGCGCGACTAAAAATACAATACTCGGAGGGATTTAGAGTATATATAAAAAAAAAAAACCACGTGGACACGACGTTCGTCCGTTCAGTTCCGGCTAGACAGCCGGCGGCGGTCGGTCGGACACAAAGTCAAAACCGTAAACGAGAGTATAACGACGACGATAATGCCTAATAATAATAATAATAATAACTTCTGGTTATTATAATAATTATTATTATTTGTAAGCCCCTCTTGCCGCGCGGAACAATAATAATAATAATAATAATTACCACGACTCGGACCGTATTCTATTTTTGTATACAGACTGACGACCGGGACGATTCGGCGCCTGATCGGATGCAACAACGACCGTTGGAGAGGAGACGCGTTTTTGTTTTCGAACCGAAGAAAACTCCCGGTGCCAAGAACGAGGCCGAAAATTTCGTTTTTCGGGGATAAGTAGTGGGGACACGGATTGGTATTTTTAATCGTTTCCAACGCGCGACGTCGTCACATTAATATTGTTATATGTATTAATATTATTACAAACATCACTGGCGGCACCACCGGACTAACTTAAAGTGGCCGCTGACAAATCGTCAACACGTGTTTTAACGACGCCTATAAATAATAACGCGCAGACCGCACTGCATGCCGGCGAGACGGATAAACGGACGTTTATTTTGTCGGACGGTTAGCTAGCTGCTGCACTCGCCGTGGCTGCCGTGGCGAACACACCGTGTTTGACCGTCCTCGGACTTTGGCAGACCGGTTCGCCCGAAATCAAAAACCGAGATTACGTAAAACACGAAGCCGACTTGCGCCTCGTTCTCGTCAAATTAATCTCAGTTCTCGGCGGAAGCTGAAGCTCCACCAGGGAGGTGGCGGTTTGTAAATTATTCTTAGCCTAAAATATTTTTTCATCGTTCTTATAATAGAACGCTTGTGGTCTTTGCCGTCCACATTTTTGACAATAATCCGGCTTTCTTACATTCTGCAGTCTCCTCAAGCTTATTATTAAATGAACCATGTTATATTCATAAAATTGATAGAAAGGTATTTATTTTATTTATTTATTTATTTATATAGAATACACGCCCGAAGGCATTAAGTACAGTAAAAATCAATAAAACGAGATAAAGACAGACTAATGATAACAACTTAACCTAAAAAATAATATACAATAGATGTAGGTACATAACTAATTGCTATCACTTATTTTAATTTACAACAAAAATTGTATTAATACGTTTTTGTGTGGAAAAATTCGTAATTATGATAAAAGCAAAATAATTTGATAGTACATATTATCTATTATTATAAATTTATAAACAAAACAGGTATTTCATAAAAAATAATGTATGATATAATTTATTTAAATCTTGTTAATAATAAAAACAAAAGAAAAACATTGTTGTCAATGACAAATTGAATAAATTACGAATGTTTCTTAATTTCACTCAAAATAAGATATATGTATTAGTTACGAGTGTCATAGTGTAAATAGTTACAGCAAAATCGCTTTTTTCTTCTTCTTTTAAAAACGACCCTCGGTAGATGGACGTTTATAATAATTATAATAATGTATAATATGACACCTCGATGAAAAAACCCCAAGGAGAGGGCGATCCACCCATCGCCCTCCCCTCAAATACGCCACTGGTTCTCGGTCGATCGTCAATCGCGTCACTATGTTTTTTTATCTCCAAAATTCTTCATTGACGACTGATAATAACACTCATGTAAAAAATTTCTATTTCCACAGTAAATATATTAACAAAAAAAAAAAAAAAAATCGTATTGTTATGACGCTTCGATGGTCTGAAATCAAAATCACAAAATGTGAACCGTGTGACTTTGATATTACTATCATCAGAGTGTTCAGAGTATATCTCGAATTCAATCAATTTATCACATTTCTATCGATTTCGTAGTAAGACAGTTTTTTTTTTTTCGGGGGGGGGGGGGACACTTAAAACGTTAGCCAATATATATATATATATATATATATATATATATGCGTAATCGTTCTACGAATAATCGTTGAAAACGGAGCCAAAAACATATTTCCGGCGGAATCGAAAAACCCCTTTTGTTCTTGCACCGTTGCAATCGTTTTCTCTTTGTGACGTTCTTGTAAAAACGTTTGGTCCGTCGGATCTTTGATTTGTCTTTTACGATAAGACCAGGACCGCCAATTTCGGTCGTCGTTTAAACGAGACGAGCGCACTTCCGTCGGGTCCCCCTGCCCCGCTCGAGTTGCTCCGCTCGAACGATTCGTCACTACTCTCGCACGGGGTGAACGGTGCTCGCCAATACACCGACGTTTTCCGCCCCGGATGAAGTCCGGCTCTCTCCGAGATCGTCGATACTCTGGAAAAATCTAATTTCGTCGACGTGACACGAATATTCCCCTCTCACATCTTCCTACCGATATTACACACGTATAATAATATTATGTCATGTTGTTGTACGTTATTATTAGGGTTAGAGACTGATAGGACTTATATGTTTTTTTAGAAAATCATTCGAAACATAGTTAAGCAATATAGAAATGCGTTTCTTAACACAAGGAGTAAGTTGTATGCAGTTCTCTTTAATTTGCGTATTTTGCATATTTAGCTCTTTTTTTTCGATATAAGAAGTGTATATTTCGGATATGTATATATATTTGAATTTTAAGTGCATATTTCACATATTTTTCAATATTTAATTTCAGTTTTCTTGGTACTGGAAAATTTTTTACTGAATACCCAAAGAGATTGAATATTATTTTTGATATTTTTATTTGCTTGAATGTAAGCTTGAAAATAATAAAGATTAAAAAAAAAAAAAAGAAGAAATTTCATAAATAATAGAAAAAAAATTAATAATACATATTAAAATATTATATTACATAGGTACAATACAATTTTTAAATATTTTGAGTTTTTACAGTGAAATTTATGTTTTATAAGAGATTATTTTAGCATTTTTGCATATTTTTAGAGCATGTTTTGTAATTTTCATAGCATATTTGGTACATTTTTAGACCATAAATGTATGCATATTTTAAGTTTTTTTTTAGAGCTATAAGTCCCTAGCCTTAGTTATTATGATACGACGCGCTCCACGATAAAAAAAAGAAAAGAAATCACCTGTGATTTCGGAAATTCGTGAATTTATATCCGAACAAGTTGACCGGTTTTTTCCAACTCGTCGAAATAATTATTTTAAAACACCAAATTATAATTTAAATTGTATTATTTTTTATGGCAAATTAGTCAAGTTTAAAAAAAATAGCTCGTAAATATTTATATATATATATATATATATATATTTTGACTTTCTTTTAAATGTTCGAAAAGTCCGAAGTAACTGAAGTAGATCGCTTACGATTATTAGTATCGATTTCATTCATCAACTAAATGTTAACTAACTATAAAGGTAAAAAAAAAATGCGTTTTAATGACTAATGATCACACGAATTATTTGTAAAAAAAAAAAAAAAACCCATTTTTATAATCTAAAACCAAAATCACTAAAGCTATCATCGGTTCCACGTTCCACGTACGAAGCGTATTTGATTGACGAGTGGGCGAAGTAGCTAGTGTAAACGATATACCGTGAAAAATAAACCGGAAAATACTTTCTCCCGATTTCCAGACGAGGTGTCATGTATAAAAATACATCGAATGTCCTCCGACCTTCGACTTCTTTAGCTGTGAAAAACGATTTTCCAGACAATCCGTTTGTATTAGTTTGTACTCACTGAACGTCTTGCGACTGAGCGCGTTTTATTTTCACAGGCAGATAATAATTTAAATATTAATAAATGTAGAAACATTTTATTATTTTTTTTTAATCATATGCGGTAATTATTAGTATATTGATGAGCGAGATTTAGTTTGATCGATAATAGAACATAATATTTAAATGATATCACGTGTGGCGATTGCTGTTTCATTTGAGTAACTATAATTTAGTTTTGTGTGTGTGTGTGTGTGTGTGTGTGTGTGTGTGTGTTAGTGGGTAACAAACGTCTTTATTTGGGTGCCTTCAGGTTAAGATGTCAAGGAAGAAAGGAGATTTAGCAAAGATAAAAGTAAAAAAAAAAACACCTTCATAATTATATATATTTAAAAATGGTATGACTGAATTAATTGATTTTAGAGAATATAACATTTTATGATTTACTATATGATAATGATAAATGTAGTGTATCAAATCAGTATGATTTATGGTTTTAATGTAATTGGTGATCGTCGTGATATCAGTTGTTAATAATTCAACTAAGCGAATTATATAATTTAGTCGATCTACACAGTCAACGAAAGCCATTAGTAGTTCTAATTGACAAAATATTTGAGTTATCATTTTTTTTTATGAAATATGTGACTAACCCTACTGCTATTATAATTTAAAAACTTAAAATTCTCAAATTGCATTAAAAAAACCTAACCTGATCTAACGAGCGAAAATGATTCAGACCAAATTAAACTACGTTTTGTTATTGTATTAACTATCAATTGCATGTACTCATATTTTCGTTTTTGTGTATGAGATTTTATCAAACATTCGTACCTTATGTTTTGTCGTAGTTAGTAAATGTTCGAAAACAAAATAAATAAATATAAATGCAACCAACTGGTTTTTTTTTTTTAATTAGTTGATTTACTTTATTTTTTGATTTAACTTGTATTTTGTAACTCAAATTAGTTTTAAAAAAAATACCTTAAACATTTAATTTCAAACTTAACTTAGCGAGTTGAAAAATTGAATTGACTCAACCAGCCTTGAATATTTCAGTCTCTCACCTCGTGTGGTTAACGAAAATCTGTATTTTATAAAAATTTCCAAGGATATCCCTCGAATTTCCAATAATATTCGTCTTTTTACATATTACGCTGATGGCGCACCTAGTATACTGCTCGGCATTAATCAAAATCCAATTTCAGCTTGTCAATCACTCCGCGCGAGATCGCGAGGCGCCAACAAAATATGACGACGCGTGAACTCGAGCAACCGAAAACCGAAAATTAACCGGTACAAATCTGCCCCAATCACATTCACGCGGAAAAAATCTGTAGCTCGAGTGTGTACTCGAACGACAATTTGGATCAATTTTCCAGGTATCTCTCTGCACTGTGAACAAAAGTGAAAGAAAGAAAAAAAAAAAACGCCTTTGCATATGACATTAGACAATTCCATTACTTACCACGCGTACGAGTCCTCATTCAAAATACATGACAAGGACGATGAATATAATAAAAGCTCATTAAACCTCTCCTTCGTCCTCGCTCTCCAATATTTTAATTTACCGCCACAAACGAAAATCCTCACATTATTATATTGAGAAATAATACTAAAAGTGGAGCACACACACACACACAAGGCGAAGCCTAATTTAAATATTGAACCATAAAAACAACCCACTCGTGAATCGTATGTTCACGTCAATCACATATCACTATCAGGAACTATCGCCGAATTCTCCATCTAAATCGGCGGATCGACTTATCGACTAACAACAGGTGTATTATAATAAAACGTCGAGTAATTGAATCGCCTATTTCAGGAACCCCCTAAATCAACTTCTTGACTTTTTAAGATAATCAAATAAAAACCGTGTCATGGATTTAAAACAGTTTTTTAAAACTCCCAAAAATACTTGATTACTTACTCTTTCAGATATTAGTGTAATTTTAGCTAAATAACTTACTAAAGAAGTGGGGAAAAATATTTTTGAATTTGCACATGCGAAATTTTATTTTTGGCGTTTGGGGGGTTTCTGAAATAAATTAAATAAACGATTCAATTTATTATTCACGATATTCCCCCGGGTAGTGTAATATGGAAATTATGTTTTTTTTTTTTTTTTTTTTACATTCATTTAATTAAACACTCATTACAAATCAATTTGATATAATAAGCATAAAAATTGTGAATATTGTTTTTTAATAAATTATGATAATAATGAGAAAAACCATCAAATCGATGAAAAGAGATTCGAAATTCGAGTTGGCGCGAAGAGATCTTTTTAGAACAAAATGTATTTTACAGGCGTAAGCTCAGTGCATATTATTTAACCCGTGAAACTAATGTTTTGCAAGTTATCGTTTTACTTGGTTTCAGAAACTGAATTACCTCTTACTCGGCTCCGATATTAATATTAGCACTCGAGTGTGCTAAAATAGCATTAATATTATAAAGGAGTCACGGACGTAAAATCGTGGGGCGAAGGTACGTTATGAGTTGGGTAAAAACTCTGAAACCTGCAAACGTGTACAAAACAACGTTGAAATCAAGCTCCTGTTATTATTAATATCGTATCGATTTTAACGTACACACGTATGTTTTTAAGTTATCAACTAAAATTCGAAATTGTATTCGTACCAATTAAATAACAATAATTCAATTATTATTGTTATAACTCATAACCTTATTAAATTGGCTATTAATTATTATAATTGTACGTGACGGCAATAAACCACATTAATCCGAACCCATTAACCAAGTTCATTTTCTCAATCGTTTTTAAAAATGGTATAAAAATATTTAAATTATTCTGAAATTCCCAATAATACATTATCCTTTACACCACTAACAGTTTGTACTACAAGTTGTAGTAGTCGTACGTTTCGCGATATACCAACGTAATTATTGTCGTTTTTACAGTTCCAATGCGTTTAGAATTTTGCTAACCTCCAACTGTGGTCTTTGATTTTAATCCCCCCCCTCCCCCATTTGAATATTTTTCAAAATCCTATAGTCGTCTAGTCGAACTGGAGTACATACGGATTTGATACTTAGGATAAATATAATATATAAATACTTAGTATAAATAATAATAATATTTTAACTAAATGTGAAGTTAATGAATAATTTGATAAAAGTGTAATGGTTTGTTTGATTCTATTCAATATTTTTTTTTTTTTTTTTATAAGCTTCAAAACAAAACTTTCTACAACATCAATTTTAAGTCTTATACAAAAATTCTGGAAAAAGCGCAGCCAACAAATTTTGCCTCCAAAGAAATTTGGCCCTTTCGCCCTATCCTTAATGCGTCACTGCGTCACGTACAGTAAATATATATTTTGGATTACTTATTGCTTTATTCGCGTCACGGTTTGGACAAAATAGATATGTCCATAATTTATCCGAAACGAATTATTATTTTATCATGCGCGGTGACTGACGGTGGCGGTGAACTTGCTATACGCATTGCATTTTGTAAAACTAATCGAAACGGAAAGTCTATAAAACATACACTTTGACGAATCGCGCTAGCTAAGTTTTTGATCGACATGCACGCGTCGAACACGCGACAGGAAACGGTTGTTCGTTGGGTTCGATTGAACTCTATTCATAAGGAGGACAGGAAAAGTTGTTAAAAATAAATCCAAATCGACAACGGGCGTTGTCACAATAGAGTACGTCATACTTGAAGCGCCTGTGTGAGAATATAAAATTTGAAACCTCTTATGATTTATAATAATTTAATTCACTGTGTTGTTACCACAGGAACATTATACTGGGCGAGGGAAAGTCTGAATAAAAATCGTAGTTTATCAGTGAGGCTGGGATTACGAGTGATTTTCTGAAGATTGTTGGGTGATACTCAATTTTTTAGAAAAATTCCTTTCGCATAATTTCAAACTTACCGCCCAATGGCTACTGCAGTCAATGGTTCATCTATTAATAAGAAAAATGAAAGAGAACAAGAAGAGAACAGAAAAAATGTGTATTGCCTTTTTTGAAAATCGTTTACAATCAGGACGGTACTTAATTGTATTAGTTTTTAGGGAATGTCATAGTCTTTGAAGATCATCGGGAGCTTTTGGGCCCGAAACTCAAATTCAAAGTTTTATTTTTAGATTTTTATACGATAACTTGATATAAATAAAAAATAATAATAAACTATCAAATCATAAAAAAATCGAGAAGAGAATATTGAGGAATTCAAAAAATTACCTCTCTGAAGTATCGACTAAAGACAAATCCTGTTTTGTACTTTTGGGCAAGTATTTCTATACGAAAAAGTGTGTACACAAAAAAAAGAGAAACTTCATTGTAAAAACACTAGCTTCTTCGCTTCGTTCAGAATCTAAAAATATAAGCAGTAGAATAACGCATAGAACACAAACAAAATACAATTATATTTAAATCTACTTGTGTCTAAATTAATTATATTTAAATAAACTTTATATTTGTTTTATGTTTCTTACAATATATACATTTTTACAAGAATTAACTGTTCTCTTTTTATTCACTGACTAAATTGGCCTTTTGAATTTTTAAATTTGTGAAATCGATTCGCGAAACACGAAGCCTTTGAATAATTAAAACAGCAATCGCGGTAATAAGAGACGGATAGAGCTGATGAATTAATTAATAATTAATAAGTAAATTAGCTTATACTTTGAAAGTGTACACTTCGGCGAAACTGTGATGTCACAGGAATAGTCGTAAATATATAAGAACTCTTGAAAAAAAAAAAAAAAAAAAAAAAAAACTAAGAAATCTAATATCTCATTAAAAAGAAACGAATCGTTACTAATTATGCATTTTTCTTAGAATATTCGCAATTAAAATTTGATGTCTGAGTGTAACGTATCTCTTATGTGGCGTTTTGCAGAAGTGTTTTAAACAATTATTAAAAAAATTTTATTTTATTATTTGTTCAGTGTAAAATTGCTATTTTTAGAATGCCGTTAATGATCACTCGCCACTAGATAACTAATAATAAGAGTTAATAAATAACTAAAACAATGTCAGTTTTATTTTCGAATATGTAATAGATATATTTTGATAAAAGTCAATGGAGTCAATTGCACTCCAAAATATGGTTTGGGCCACGTGGCTTTCGTTTTCCATTAGCGCTCTGCACATTCAGTTTTTTACGGCACTGGCTGCAACCCATATGATATTTCGGTTGTAGTATAATAATAGTCGTAGGCCGTGTTTTAAGTCGTTCTGTCCAAAAGCACGTGTGCGCGTTATTGTCCAGTTGTTAACAATATTATAGTGTTTTACATAAAAGTTTGTTAACGTTTAGGATAAATATATATTAGTTTCAAAATAAATGTAAAAAAACTATGTCGAAAGTATTAACATATTATACGATCAGTGTTAAGTAGATTTTTGATCTTTAGTGGTTTTGAAAACGAACTTTACTAACCGAATATGGAGTTAAGTGATCAAATTAAATCACAACAAATCATCATCGAGATTATTAATGATTTCGCAAAGCATCATGATACTATAGTTTACGCGTTTTATTATTATTAGAATTAGGATTTTCATGCCCTAAAAAATATGCAAATATGCCAAAAAAAAAAAAAAAAAACTAAAAAAATTCACTAAAAATCTTGTAAAATGCGTTTAAATGTATTTTATTCGTTTGTTACAAAAATTAAAAAATGGTATTTTAAAAATCATGTTATTAAACATGTTTATGGTATTTTTTTTTTTTTTTTTTTTTTGTATACTTAATAATAATTTATGTAGCTAATTATTTATTTAATATTTACACGATTCACGTAATTATATTTACCTAAAACAAAAAGGGGCCATGGGCCTCGTTATGTTATAACTTTTTCATCAATAAACCTTGGAAATGGATACTTGTATTTATAATAAATCGAAAAAATTTAAAAAAAACCGCACCTTCGGCAGCTACATGTGTAATAATTTTGAACGATCACAAAAATAATAATTATGAAAAATAACCTAAAATGCCCAACTGCTAACAGCGGAAAATATCCTAAAAATGCATTTAAAGTTAGTCATTTATTTACATTTCAAAAAATGTGCAAAACTAAAACTTCATTTAAATAATTTAGCATCGCCTGAAACTCGTTTTCCGCTTACCAATATATGTTTTTATTTTTTTTTTTGAACATTTGAGGAGGGGAAATGACATGGCATCAAAATCGCAGCCCTAATTATTAATAATAATAATTGATCCTGTTTATGATACGTATCATCTGTCTCCCCGGGCCACACGAAAGTCCATTGTTGTTCTCGCCAAACGCCGGAGACCCTTCGTCGTTCGTTTGAATATAATGGAATGAGCACGCGTTTTCAAAATCAGCTGGTCTTTTCGAGGCACGTTGCGCGCGCCATTTTCGGCTTCATATTTCACGCTGCAGCCGCCATCGTGCGCGTATTATTTCACGGCCACAAACGTTTTCTCCGTCGGAATTCGTCACAGCGGCCGACGGACGCGTCCCCGTTTCCAGAGAGGGGTGCAATAGGGGGTCAAGAAAAGGGATGCAATGAGTAATGACATTATTAATTATTATTGCCGCTTACGACGCGAACGCGATTTGTATCGTTTTATTATCGGTTTTATGTTCAAATCATATATCATGTGGCATTGGAATGCAACAATTAAAGTTTGGATTTTGTTGCTTTAAAAAAGCTATGTATAAAAAAAAAATAATTGCCATGAAGCATCAAACTTTTTACAAAAAAAACAACTAAAAATTTATAGCTTACATAGCGCTTCCTTTTTTTACAGTTTAGACGAATAGAAAAAAGAAAGCGAGTGGTTCTAATAACTCTGAACTCTAGTTATAATTGCAGTATTAAATTTTCAAACACGTTTTTTTTGGAACATATTTCCAAAAAAATCATATAAAAGCACGAAATAGTACCAAAAGGTATCATATAAAATTTGTTCTCAGTTGGCTTCTTCGTATTAATAAGTGCAGCACTGTTTTAGCGTTCTTCTGATCTTCAAATAATATTATGATATTATTCGCTTGGTCATCGAGATTTTAATGTCGATGCACTTATAATATTCAGAACGTTATGCGACGGGCACTTGAATGTGTTTTGAAACTAAACACTCCCTCGTGTTTTTCACTCGCCTCGACTGATTGTCGAATAACGTAATACAATTTTGGGATTTACCAAACGTTCGCGAATACAAATCCACCAACAACATGTTTTGAATATATTCTAGTACCTAGCTTTAGAAATTCTGAGTTCACTGACGATATCTACTTTCAATTACACTCTGATAATAACAGCGTTAGACGTTTTCCCGTTGTTCGAACGATTCCCATCGCAAATAATATAATAAATTATAATACCCGAGTCGGGGAACAACCGAGTGTGGTGGGCATCTGGTAGTTTTATCATCCCCCTCCTCGCGGACGCCCTTCGTCCGATATACTTACCGATTGCGATTGTCTGTCGAGCACAGCACATTTTATACCGCCGCCGTGAAAAACGAAGATATCCTCTATATTATGTGACATTTGAAATAATACGAGCACAATAAAGGTCGTCGTCGACGTGGACCCTTCCACTGCCACCACCACCACCACGATTTGTACTTAGTGTTTTCATAATAATAATAACGTGCAACTGGCAATATTGCAGTCCGGTTTTGTGTTTTTACCGGAGCTGACAGAGGAGTACGCGTCGTGGGTAAATAACAAATTCCGATCAGCTGTCCGTGTGACGACACGAAGCCTGCGGGGGGGGGGAAAGTCTCCCCATGTGGATGATGAGTGTGCACAGTTGGGGAGCGAAACGGGGTATTTCACCACCTCCCCTGGTGGGCTGCATACGGGTTTTGGTCAGCACGGCATTTTGCGGCGACGAGAAGACAACAGTCGCGGTGGTCAACACACACATCAGTCGCAAGTCTGATCGTAATTTCAAAAAGAAATTTTTAGTAGTTTATACTAGACGTCCTTAGAGTTTCGAGGTCAAAATTCATACGTCGAGTGAAAAATCAAAAATATTTCGGATCGTCAATTTTGTTTTTTTCAATTTAAATGGGAAGGGAAATGAACATAATAAATAAATATTTTAAATAAAATATTATAAATTTAATCAAAAAATATTATCTGACCGCAATAAGTGTTAAATGATGTAAGGGGTTTTTTTTTTTTTTTTTTTCAACACCGTTTTCGAGTAGAATTAGTTGAATGAAAATGTTTAAATGTCTCTTATACGAATCATGCAAATGGATACGGTTTATTATTTTATTTTCAATAATAATATTATCCTACGGTTTCCTTAAAACGAGGAAATGAGCTGACTGAAAACTAGGGAGATAGATCTTTTGCTGGGTACGACATATTTTTTACGATAAATCCAAAATAACGAACCAAAAATAAAAATGTTTTGACTGTTTACCTGTCGTTGTGACCTAAATAGATATTGAAATTCGAAAAAATTGTTAAACAAACTCGAGACTACTTTCGAAAATTCAAAATACTGTTTTTATAATATTATTTAATAATATAATAATAAAAAAAAAAAAAAACCGTAGCCGACTTTAATATAATTTTACTTTTATTGGGTTTATGAGCGTCGTTGGACGACCAAAAGGAGAGAAATTATTTTTCTCGTTCCCTCGACACTGTGACCCTCCAAAACGAGGTTATTGAAGAAATAGCGCGTCAAATATCATATTAGAGGAGACGGCTGCTGTGATTAAAATAATAAGTTCTGATAAATGTCTTTCTCATTAATAATATAATATATATATATATTGTACCGTTGTTATTATATTGTATTTTTACTGCACCATATATCGTCTTTTTCACGATTAGCCTCCCCCTTTACGAAATCCTGCGTACACGTGTGCTCGTGATGGGTTAAGCTCGCCCGTCACGATTTCGAACACGAGTCGACCACCGCGACCGGAACGGCGGGTATACTTACTGTATTTCATTTCACCATTATATTATTATTATTTAGTATTCCTATGCGATATAAAGTACGGGGTCGTTTTTCGTGGGATTTAATTTCGAAAACAGACACTACACGGCGGGCGGCGACGATGACGTCGGTCCAATTATATGCGGCGGCACACTCGCGTTTTGTGTTGTCGTTATTAATAATAATTATGACGGCCAGTGAGTGTGTGTGTGTGTGTGTGTGTGTGTGTATGGACTGGACTCGCTATCGACATTAATCCGATGACAAACGGCCGTCGACGACGACGTGCTGTCGTTAGCGCAGCACAAAGGTCTCTCGGTTACGCTTTTGCTTTCCTTTGTCGGGCGTAATTTCATTATTTTTCTACTTTTTTTTTTTTTTTTAATTATTATTATTACTGCAGTTGTCGAAATTTTCTCGGGCGATGTGAAACAATCAACGGACGCCCTCGAGAGGAGGGTCTTACTCGCTTTAGATTTTTTTCAAAAAAAAAACTTTTGTGCGCCTAAATAAAATCACTCGTGATATTTTCACTAATGTCGGTATGAGAATATTACGTTATTAGAATAACAATAATGAGAATTTATTGTAAAGTTAAGTAATGTAAAGTTTTAGAGTAAGAAAATTTTGAAAATATAAAAAAAAAAAATTCCCGGCTTTTTTAATGTTTTTATCATTAAATTTAATAGGTATGTCGTAGATTTGTACAAAAATTTAAATTATGAAATCAAAAAGCTGTGTTTTAGATCTACCGAACGAATCGAGGAACTTTGGTTGGCATTTTAGAGAGGTCATTTTTTGAATTTCTCAGTTCTTAAATTTTTTTCTTTTTTTTCTTTTTCGGATAGACTACCCAAAATTTGACAAAAAAGACTCGGAAACAATCATTTTTCGATTCAAACTTTATGAAGAATCAAACACAGATAGACAATATAATATGAGAAACGTTTTGGCGCAAGAAAATTTGGAAAATGTGACAAAAAAATTTGGACATTGTTCTAACATTTTTTTTTCTTTCATTTATTACATAAAATAAATTAAAGTAAAGTTTAGACAAGAAATCCGAACATACTTCACACTACGGTTATTCTTCGCTCTTCGTTTCAGATGATACTCTTGCAGGTGGTTGTGTTGAAAACGACGACTATTATTATTCTTTATAATATTATTAACTTCCTTCGTTCAGAATCGCGTTATGCCAACTTTATGACTTATTCTAACTATACTCACCAATTAAGAGTATCTGACGGTTTCAGCCCTAAATTATATCAGGCTATCGCCTTTATTGGTTGACGGATATGGAAATTAGTCGTAGTAATGAGTATGGTTTTATCGATGTTTGAAGTTAGTTTGTTAGAGCTGGGTTTGGTTTGGGGGGGGGTACAGGTTTTTTTGGGCGATGCGGATGAGTCAGTGGTGGGAGTTGAATGTGACTATAACCACAGAAGGAGTTTTTATAGAACGTGATTTTAGAATTGTAAATGGATCGGTCTGTAATTTGCAGATTTTAGAATATTTGAATTTTCAACGAAAAGAGGCGACTCTGTACACCTACAAACGGTCCTGTAACACTAGGACGAGGACGAGAATGACAATGATAATACATAACAACAACAACAATGATAATAATTATTATGACGATGATGAACACAGTAACGGAGATTAATGGTTGTGTGAACAGCGTGCGCCGCACTGCCGTCGCCGCGCCTCCGTGTGCCGGTCATATTTTGTACGCGACACGATTACGATACGACGCGGGCGGCAGCCGTTTTGTCGTCCGATCGGCGATCGATGATGAGTTATTATTATTATAATAATTATAATTATTATTATTATTGTCGTTCTCGTCCTCGTGCTAGTGCTACAGGACCGTGTAGGAGGTATTTACTAACCTAACCTACAAAGTCGCCTCTTTTCGATGACGTGGCGGCCGGTGTTGTTTTATAACAATTTATTATTGTTAATAATAGTAATAATATTAATATTATTATCCGGGTGTATACACGTGTCGACATTACCGCGGCCGAATATGTGGATGGTGTTAGGGGGGGGGGGGGGTGACGGCACGGTGGTCGTTTAGAAACCGGAAGTAAAACACGGGGCGAACGGGACGTCGAATATTATTATAATGGGAAACGAACCGTTTTGGATATGGCGGCAGCGAACGATCGCAGTAAAATTTAAAATGTTATTGTAATAATATTGTCAAACGTCCGTTTCGCAACGGATTTCGGCCGTCTTTTGTCGGTGACAACCGTTCGTCGTGACAATGAATTAATGAACGAACCGTTACAATAATATCACTACCGACCGGAAGGCGTTGAAACGACGGCGGCAAACTGATCGGTCAAAGGTCGAAAGGGTAACAATGTTTTTAGAAAAAACTGTAATGATAGAGTTGTTTTTTTTTTTTTTTTTACAGTTTATATAAGAGTTGAATAAATATAATTTAAATAATAATATGTCTGATCAAACTAAGATATTAAAAAAAAAATACAACGTGAAAGAATGAAAAAAAGTCATTGCAATGAAAAACCAAAATGATGCAAAAGATCCAGATGATTTCAATTTTTTTTTTTTTTTTGTAGGAGACATTACGATGAAAATGGCAACCGTTATTGTCTCAACGTCTAAAAAACATGTGAACAAACAACATTTTCACGAATGAATCACATAAAAATCACTGCGTAAACTGCTGCAGTGAACAGATGAACACTTAAATTTAATTTTAATAAATGAAACAATATAATTAAAACCGAATTCGTGAACAAAATAGAATCCAAAATTTTACACGGAAAACAAGTGTAAAACATATTATTTGCATATGTTTTTTATAATCATAACAATATTATTGGAACATAATATGGCTACTTAAAAGGGTTTAAAAAAAAATAATTAAAAAAAATGTATTTGAAATAATTTTTAGAATATTTTATTTTGTTTTAGAAATTTGTAACATGGCTAAATAATACGTAATTCGTGAGTGATTGTTTGGGCACCACTGAGTTGAGACCAACCTAGCGATGATGAGACTTCATTATAACAATTGTACAGTGGACACTCGAATGATGTCGAAAATTATTATTATAAATCTATACCGTGTTTACACAGGTGTTCGCGATCGAACGTGTGAGTGACGTGTGTATAAAATATAATATATTGTAATGTTCTTCGTATTAGAATGCGCGCCGTTATAATGTTATAATATAGTGCGCAGACATTTTTGATTTGCGCGAGCGTAAAAATTGGCCTTATAACAACGAAAAACAGTAAAATGAAATATTGTTTTCCTCAGACTGGAGAGCTTTAAATAATAATATCCGCTAAATTCGTTTGGCGAAATGAATAAACCTAACAATAGGTAATTCTTAATTTCGCGACACAATGAACTTCACAGCTGTATTATATGAATGTGAAAATCGTTTTATGTTTTTTGGAGTTCTCGAACCATCAAGATTCCGGTACAAAGGATGTAATGATGTGTTATTTAAAAAGGAATGATTTAAAATTCCAATATACCTATGTGATAAACATTCTTTGCACGTTTATACCGGACACTCGGAATGATAATGTTATTGAAAATTAATCCACAGGTATTGTGACACAGGTGTTCGCGGGATCAAATGTCGGCGTGACGATGACGGGTGTATAAATAATACGTTCCTCCGACGGCGGACGCGTCTAAGGACACGCTTTATCCAGAAATGTCTACCATTTAAAAATGTGCACGTCGTGAATAATAATTCGTATTCTAAATCGTTTTCCTAAAAGTTTTTAAAATCGTACTTCAAATAATTGCAAACTGAACGGAAGAGAATAGTTGATAATCTATTTTTTTCAGTAATAGTAAAAGGACACTGTCATAAGCAAAAAAGAATTTCGAATTTCGATTTATTTTTAATTAGCGATTTTATACTAATTTATTTTTTTGCAAAAACCCAAACTGTAAACCGCATAGCTCGTAACGCGCGAACAGTAATTCGGGAAAATGTAAGTTTTGTAAGTTTTTTGAATAAACTCAATAATACGCCTTCGACACGCGTACGAGAGTAATCGATTTCAACGCCAAAACTTCTTCTGTACGTTAACGCCACAACATTTTTACACGATAAAATACTGTTGAGGGGCAAAAAAAAAAAAAAACACCAGTTTAAACTTATTAAAACTTATGTCGCG
This sequence comes from Stegophylla sp. TES_Ste_2020, assembly GCA_025469315.1. Classification (NCBI taxonomy): domain Eukaryota; kingdom Metazoa; phylum Arthropoda; class Insecta; order Hemiptera; family Aphididae; genus Stegophylla; species Stegophylla sp. TES_Ste_2020. The sequence goes on from JAIPRM010003658.1 coordinate 24,562, forward strand.
GCATATGAATGGCAACTATTTAAATTTTTATCGCACGACCCGACGAAGAAATCGCACGTACCGGATGATTTTTATTTGTTTATTTTTATTTAAACCAGTGTTTCCCAAAGTGGGCGATATCGCCCCCCAGGGGGCGTTAGAATCACGCAAGAGGGGCAATATAAAAGTCGGCAGTGATTGTTTCAATGTGAATATTTTTCGTTTTGCAGTCACATAATCGTAATGTCGTACGAATTATTAAAAATATGTGGGTAATATTTAATTTGTCATTATATACTTATAAATAGGTGTCATTTATTAATAATAAATACGTATTTTATATGATTTATTACTTTTTATCCGACCGGAATTATTATCGTATTGATGCTTATTGCTTTATTTGACTTAATATAAAATATATGGACTAAAAAAAAGGTAACTAATTAAAAAAAAAAATTAATTCGAGTGGATGGGCGTTGGGAGATTTTAATCATTAAAAGGGGCGTTGCGTAGAAAACGTTTGGGAAACACTGATTTAAACTTTTAAACCGTCACTCGCGTACGCGTTTTAATTGCAAGACCGTAACCGCTGGCACAGTCAACATCAGGCGCGGATCCAGAAATCATAAATAGGGGGTGCTCGATCAATAGAACTACCTAAATACTAATAGCAGCTAACTATTAATTACACCTTAATATAAATCTCTATTTATAATAATTATATATTTATATATCTATTGTAAAAAAAACATTTAATACATTATCCACTTCATTTGTTTAATTTACTAATGATCTACTTGGTTTATTTAACGTTTAACATTCCAA
>JAIPRM010003659.1:0-25363 GCA_025469315.1 Stegophylla sp. TES_Ste_2020
AATTTCAAGTCTCTAGCTGCATTATTTTAGAAGTTATGTCAAAAAGTAATTTTCAGTTTTACGGAAATTTCGGTAATAACGTATTGTGCCGTTTTTCGTCAATTTTTCGACATATTTTCACCGCGGTTGGAAAAAGTATTGAGAAATTGGACAAATGACCTCTTTAAAGTACCATCTGGGTGTGATTCCGGTTCTATAGAGATACTGATCGAAACTTTCGGACAAGTATTTCTATACGAAAAAGTGTTTACAGAAAGAGAAAAAAAAATAAACGTCATTGTAAAATCATAAGCTTCTTCACTTCGTTCAGAATTTAAAACTCAGAATCTGCATTTTCTTAATTCAAACTTCTTGAAAATTTGAAGGTAGATGAGTATAATTTTGGTGCAAGAAAATTTTGAACATGTGAAAAAAATTTTTGATTATTTTTTTTTGACATTTTTTTCTCATTAAATTTTTTTCGCTTTTTTTTGTTTATTGGATAAAAAAACGGAAAGTAAAGTAAAGTTAAGTATAGACAGGAAAGCCGGAAACATTTCGCACCTCGGGTCAGATACTCTCTTGGTGGGTGTACTGAAAATGACGACTATTATTGTTTTTTATATTGTTAATACTTCGCTCAGAATCGTATTATTGAAGAAATGATTTATCGTTTATTTGAAATTTAACACACCGTCTGAAGGTATCTGACCCGAGGAGCAAAGAATACCAGTTGTGCGATATATGTCTGGCTTTTTTTTTATGGTCTCATAATTTTTGCATTTTTCAAACGATTTACGTCAATTATTGTATACTCAAAAACTTTTAGATTCTGAACGAAGTGTCAATTATAGTGTTCATTATAAAAGTATAATTATGACATTTTTAAATTTAACAATTGATGAAAAATATGCACTAAATTAATACATAATACGTTTAAAAAAAAAACAGTATTCTTCACTTAGAATCTAAAATATTAACCTCCTTTGCGGTTGAAATATTTCTATTGTTTTTTTTTTTTTTTAATTTCAATAAAGACCATAGAGTTTATGTATCTAAAGATTCAAAAACATCACAGTTTTCGAGACCTCCAGAATTTTTGGCGCCTGGAGAAAAATAATTCCAATGCGTCTCCTCCCTAAGTGATGTATTTCGTGGAAGTTGCAAGGAAAGTGTCCCTCCAAGAACTTTTAAATAACTTTATCATTTCAGTTTAATGTAATCTGGTGATATTAATAACAACAATTAATAATTTACAATTTTCAACTCAATAGTTTATTATGTATCTAAAGGCATATTTTCTAAGCATACTTGAATGTACGTATTTTTTCTCACATTAACTTTCAGTAAGTTTTTGACAATTTTTGAAATCACCTATTTAATTATTACTGAATTATTTTGTTAACTTTGTGTTTTTCTTGATTGTTAAATGCGAAAAACAGCCATGAAAAAATAATTCCAAACAAGCACTAACACAGGAAAAATTAGATAATGTTCTCTAAGCTTAGACTACTTGTGCATAAAAATATGAAATGAAATCAATAATATGATAATAATATGTTTGTGCAAAAACCTTTGCCTTGGCTGTGGATTTCTTTTAAAGATCGGTAGCTGTCATCAATACTACGAGAACTTATTCACTTTTAAGAATTTTCGCTCCCACCGAAAATAAATATCAAATACACCAATGTTATGCCATCCCCTCTCACGAAAGCTCACAGTATCTATCCACCGAGGAGTGTACGATACCCATAGTGCGAAGTATGTCAACCTTTTTTTTTTTTTAATGTACAGAGTGATCCATTAAGCATTCTCATCCCGTATTTTGGTTTTAAAATATAAACATTTGAATTTTTTTTAATGTCTAAGTTACTATGAAAAAAAAAAAACTATGGTTTTCATAACTTTTTTTTTCATATCACCTGTTGGATGTCCAGTGTATAAACTTTTTTTCATGGGCAACCTCTCCCCCATCCCCAATTGCATCACGGAATTTTATTCAGGAACTTTTTCTGTAAATTTTGGTGTATTTAATTCAAAATTCGAACGAATAATTTTCGAATTGTTCTAATTCAAGCGTTACTCAGATACATCACATTTAGTTAAAATATGCATAGATATGTACTAATGTACTTGATTATTTTTACAATTCTAAAGTATTTCGTCATATGAATACCGGAAAAGCTATTATCCTTAATATCTACTTAAATAAGAATAATTCAAAAACTGGCCGTTTGAATTTCGATTTTTCAATACATCAAAATGCGCATAAAAATTACTAATAAAAAATTTCTAAATTTCTACAGTGAATAAAACAGATTGCAATAGAAAAAAAAAAATTATAAAAAACACAGTTTTTTTATTATGACTTGAGAATTTCAACGACAGCAAAAAAAAAAAATCCAAATTTTTCCATTTTCACGACTTATAAGGGGGCGAGCATTAGTGCAAGTTAGAAAACATTTTTTAGGGGGGAGTGGGGTCTAATAAGTCTATTTGATTGATTTGATTGATTTAACCCCCTTCCCCAAAAGGCATTAACCTTATACAATTCTCAAAAATTCCGGTTGTGGGGTCTATAAGTAGTTTCGAGGGAGCTTAAATTCAGTGGCGTAATTACAATTTCTTATGTCTATGGCAAAATAATCCGGAGGGCCCTTGGTTTTAAATTTTTTTGGAAAGGAGGCTGGGGCATGAGGGATAAGTATCCGACCAAAAAATATATATTTAGATTTCATATCTACCTCTGCTAATAGGTTATAAATAAGGAAAAATGTGGTCGGTAAACAATATTAATCTCATGATCATTTTTTAATAAACATTTTGTTTTCGATTTAAATGACATAAAAACAGACAATAATGAAATTTTAAATATTTAATTTTCATTCCTAAATAATTATACATTGAACGTTCGTTATGTTGAATCTCAAGTGGAAAAGAAAATAGTTCAAGACACCGAAATATGCGAGACATCGAATTTTATTTAAAAATTGTCAAATTTATATGTATACTTATTAGATAACTAACATTTCTTATAAATATTTATGTTTGTTTTTTTTGATTTCATCTTCAACAATTTTTCTAAATTTAATTAATGGAGAAAAAACGTAAACTATATTCTATTCTATGCTATATGTTTTTATAGCAACATTATATTTATTAAAGTCACCCTTTTTCGATCAACATACTTTTCCCAGAAATATTAAAAACATTTAATTTAGGTTAATTATTTTCTATACTAATTTAAACTCGAACTCCTATAACCATACGAATGTATTAAACAATTTTCTGATTGCATTTCAGTAATGTTATTTGTATACTCAAGATTACAAATAACGATACATTTACTTTCGAGTTCTTGAATGTACCTACCTAATGTGTTTTTAGTGTAATGATAGTTTTAGGAGATTGTAATTTAGTGCTAGATAATGAAAAATTTAAGCTAATGACGTTCGAAGTATAATAGTAAGAATCTTCAGATTAAAAGTATCGCTGACGTCGACGAGCTTCTGTATAAAATATTTATTGATTAATGTCAGTCATAGCGATTCTAAATAGTAAATTTATTTTTTTTTAAATCAATATTTAACTATTAATATGATTTTATACTCTTAAATCACGGTATTACTATTTATTTTAATTATACTCATATGTTATTCTAACAGTACTAGAAAAATCTCGAAAATCGTTAGTCAAGTTTTTGTTTTATAACTGTTAAAATTAAGAATTTTGACAGAATTCATTGGTTTCGCTTAAAATTACACACTTAAACGCATATAAAAAATAATTGGTTCAGCCGATCTTTATGAAACTAGGTACGTAGATAGAAAATTACATTGCGGATATTTTGGTGTAAGAAATTTTTTTATGTATGAATAATTAAAAATTTCACAAGGTTTTGATTGAAAAAAATTCGGAAAAATTACTCTATACATATTTATACTATATATAATTTTCTATAAATAAAAAATACATGGATTATTTTGTTATTATGACTATTAATGGACATTTGAAAAAATTTAATGAATTTTATTTGGTGTAAGGTGTAACTATTATCGGAAAATACAGTTAATTATAGAAATAGCTCAAAACCCAGGTTTTTCCGTTAAGAGGCAAGAATTCTAATTACACTAATTACTGTGAGTTTGTCGATTTATTAATTTAAAAAAATAGATTTTTATTTAGACTTTTATTACCTCATACACACCATTGCGTAAACATACACGCACGCACACACACAAACGAAAGTACGCACACAAATTATGTTGTACTTGCCCAATATTATTAAATATAATTTTATTAATATAACCTTATCGCCAATTATACCGCTAATTATGATTTATCGTTTCTTTAAAATTCAATACATCCATCAAGAGAATCCCACCCATCGTGCGAAGTACACCTATCGTGCGAAGTATGTCTGGCTTTTTATTATTATTATTATTTTTTTTTAGGATTATTAGTGTACGCGTTCTACGGAATTCGCCATAGTGTAGAAGGTAGAAAAAAAGAAGTGCACGCAGAAGAAGAAATGAAACTCGAACTTGAATAAATCTCTATAGTTAATCCATTACACGATATACGTTAATTTTCCTTTGTAGTTTTAAATGATTTCATTTTTAAGCTGATACAATGAAATGTCTAAATTATTTTATTATATATTCGTTATTTATTAGGTATTTTATATTCTATATGATAAAATCATATTTTTTTACTGAAAATCTCTTATATTAGTTTTGAATATACAGCGAAATTTCACAAATATTATAAGTCAATTTTTTATATAGTTTTTTGTTATATGCATTGGGAAATCACCGGGAATTTATTCAATGATCTCTATAAATTACCACTTGTAATTATAGATTTATAATAGTACTATTTATCAATAAAATATTGGAGTTTTAAAATTTAATCAAATAAAAAAACTAATTCTTCTTTTGTATTAACATTTATTGAAGACGGAATTCTATCCGAAAAAGCTCAAAGAAATTAATTCACCAGATTGATTTTTCTGAAATTTATAACATTAGTATAAATTATAATATGTAATATAGAAAATATTTTTACTTAATGTATGAATAACATTTCTAATTGTATTACGTTTTATATTAAACTGAAAAAAAAAAATTTCTCATTAAATATTTTTAGTAATTTTCAATTTATTACAATCTAAAGATTTACAAATTATATCACAAACTAAACTAAATACTAAGTTATTGTTTATAAGTTTAATTTTTTGAAAATGTATTTAGTTTATACTCTATGATATGAATTCTTTGTGTGTTATATATGGTCTATATTAAATTAATATTTAAATACATTCATACATTTATTACAAAATATACTTATTATAATAATTATATTATAAATGTAAGTCTTATGGTTTAAATATGTTATTTTATGCTTTATATCAGCGTTTTTCAACGTGTTGAACGTGTACCTTATAAGGACATATACGTAAAATGAGAATGGTTATATCCGAAAAATAGAAGTTTATTTTGAACGGTTATTGTATGACCCCTCAAACTTGTCTGTACTTATAATATACTTCTAATCTTTACCCACATGGATTATATATATACATTTTGGATTTTTACCAGGGTTGGCATGAAATAACCCAGCCAGAAAAACCCGGGCTGCTTTTTTGGCTTGAACCCAATTAGTTTTTTAAAAACCCATTGAAAAAACCTGGGCTACTTCACTGGGTTAAATCCACTTATTATTTAAAAAATCCATTAAAAAAACTCGGCTTTAACATGGGTAAAATCTGTTTTTAATTTTTTTATTTTTTTGGAATAATCCTTATTTTTTTTCAAATTAGTTAGGCCTTACAAGAAAAAAAGGAAGTTCACTAATATATATATATATAATTTTAATATTTAAAAAAATAATAACTTGACTGTAACAATTACAAGAATTCAGAATCATGAACACAAAAAATCAAACTGAGACAATAGCTCGTTATTACATTACTGATAAGATGAAAAATAATACAGCCAAAAGGCGTAAAAAAAAATTTCAGATGTGTTTTTTAGCCCAGTTAAACAACGGGATTTTGGGTTTTTTGGGGTTTTATTGGAAAAAACACGACCTTTTTTGATTTTTTTAATAAAGCTCGAGTTTTCGCCAACCATGGTTTATACCGGCTGTTATATTTTTCTTATTAAATAATTAAAATTACTTTACTTTTGTTTATTTTACCTCACTTCACTTTATTCTACTCTACTGTACTCTACTTTAATTATCTTTTACTTGCCTTATTTTACTCATCCAGGCTATGAGAAATATTTTACTATAACACGATATAACATTCCTTTGAAAATATTCTTCTCTTAAAATTAATTCATCGATGTTTAAATAATTTTAAAACAAGCTGAACGACACAATTTTGATGTTCCGCATAAATAAATAATTTTTTTCATATTTTGCTATGATATTCGGATAGATGGACGGTGACAACAAAATATGCGGGTGCGACGAGTGACGAGATCATCTTATGCATTTAAGGAAACCAAAAAATCCATTCAAAATATTTTTACATAAAGACCGTTCAAACGACGAGACCCGCGGAAAATCCCGTCTTTAGCCATATATCATATTATGTAGTTCCGCCTTTAGGCGTACACACCTATACAACACACGTTAGCAACTCGTTAGCAACCGGCAACCGTTTGTTGCTAAAGACGAAGTTTGTTTTTTTCCGTTCTTCTCCTTTCTGAATACGAATTTTTTCGATAAAACTCGAAAAATTCTACGCGAACATTTCGAACGTTTGTCTGCATAATGGCTGCAAATCAAAAGAGAATCGCATTCACAAACACTACTTCGGGAAGTGGTAAGTATTCCGTAGTTGTTCTCGGCTCGGTGTCGTTCTTCGGTTTTTCGAAAAACTGGGACGTATCGCGTTAAAAGTCCTGACGAATTCTATGTATTATTATAATTCGTACCGATTCGTATCGTATATTATGCCGTCCATAATATTATAATATCGATACGGATGTCATGACGGTTATATATGGTTATTTTAGATTATTATTATTATTATTATTATTTTTTTTGTATCTATAATAATATATTTTAGCATACATATCACAGCATTTGTTTTGAATACAAACGAATTATAAATTTTTTTCTTCAATAAACACATTACTAGAGCTTGGAAGTTTATGACCTAAATTTTACTAGTATAATATACATTTAAAAATGTCAAAATATGCAATTATATGCCTTTAAAGTTCAAACGTATTAAATATATCTATTTTTTAATAAATATTTGAAAAATAATTATCAAATATGAAATTAAATGTATTAAATATATATATGATGGGAAATACTAATTCAAAATTAATTAAATACTTATTTAAACTTGTTTGTATTTTGAGTTAGTGATGATTGAATTTTACCTTGAGTTTTTTCAATGACTTACGCATGATCATGTTTTACAAGTTTTGCACTCGACAAATAATTTGTTAAAGTATTTTAATTTTTAATTATGGCTGGAATGACAGTTAAATTAAAAAATATCTGATTTTAGATTCTGAGGGGAGCGAAGAAGCTAGTGATTTTACAATGATGTTTATTTTATTTTTTTTCTGTGAACACTTTTCTTATGGAAATACTTGTCCGAAAGTTTCAATCAGCATCTTTTTGAAACAGGATTTTCCTCTAGATAATACTTTAAAGAGGTCATTTTTTGAATTTTTTAATTCTTTAATTTTATTTTTTATTTGGGAAAAACTACCCAAAATTTGACAAAAAAGACTTGGAAACGATAATTTTTTAATCCAATTTTTTTAATAATTTATCGATAGATAAACAATAATATAAAAAATATTTTGGCGCAAATAAATTTTGAAAATAAGAAAAAAAAATTTTGTAATCTTTTTCAGATAGATATTTTTATTCATATTGAATTACTTTTTATAATTATTATTTTATATCACACTTTAATAAGTAAATTTGTTTAAACGAAATAGTTTTTAGTTTTAAAACAGTCGCATTAAGAGGACACTACACCCGTATGGTATGTGTTGTCTCCGTCTTACCACATACATTATATAAAGTTTGCGTTCAGCAGATACATTCAGTGCAATTAATTTTATATCAACAGGTTTAATATAAGAGTAAGTTGACCTAGTATCAGATTTAAAGGTAAGGTCATTATCTGTGTTTCTACGTGGGGTTTTAAAAATATTTCAATTTTCAAACGAGATATAAATGTCTAAAATATACAATTTGAAAATGCTAATAACTTAATAATTTTTAAGTAAAATTATCTCATTTCAACTGAAGCTTCACTGACAATCGTTTTATTGAAAAAATGATTTTTGTTTCTTTTAAATGTAATACACCCACCATGAGAATCCCGCCCGAGGTGCGAAAAATACTCATCGTGCGAAGAACACCCATCGTGTGAAGTATGTCCGGCTTTTTATTCATTGTTATTAAATTTTTTTTTTTAGGTCTGAAAATTTCATGTCAACAAAGTTCTGAAAAAGGAATAAAACGAAAATCTAACGAGTGCCAAAGAGACGATTCAGCGGAAATCGAGTGTGGTACAGAGAAGAAGAAAATGAAAACTTTCAAAAACATTTCAACATCCGAAACCGAAGAAGAAAATGAAACACATCAAAGGTTAGTCAGAATTAATAATACAGTAAAAAATAAAAACAAATAAAAATATTACTATAAGGGTTTAAAATTTTATGTAATTTTTTTTTTTAATTATTTGTGAAATATTGAAACTTTTGTGAAATATTTCATTTTGATGAAAATTTGATTTACAGCTGTAGTAAGAAATAAAGTAAGCATCTTTATTAAAATTAGTGAAAATTATTATAGAAATGTTCCTAACAGTACATTATACAAATTATATAACAGTTCATTATAAACATAGTTAATAAAAAGATACAGAAATGTCTTTATTAATGTTTATTTAATATTTTATACTTATTAATTAATAATTAAATATTTTAACAAGTTTCAACTGGATGCACTATTATTAATAATTTATAACATTGCTATTTGAATTTAAATTTATAAAATAATATAATTTGTATTATAATTTAAAATTTATAATTTAAGTGATTTAATCGTAATTAAATGTTGATAACTTTGTGCTTGAGTAAAAATGTGACAAACATGCGATGATTTTGTGAATAATGTCAAAAAATAACGGACTAAAAACAATAATTTTTTCAATATTTCATTGAAATATTTCAAAATTGGTGAAAGTTTCAAGTTTGAAATATTTCGTACTCATAACCCTATTTACTATACTATATTTAACCTGATGTGTGTATAGGTGGAGCTGATTGGGCTATGGCCTTACCTGAGCTTCTTGTTTTTACATATGTGGGTAGTGGGTACTTGGAATTACCACATTATAGAAAGCTTTTCTAATTTTTAAGGGTTTGTGTTAAGGTACTCAAGATATGCTACATTGAAAATAATCAATCAACTAAGTTCCATATTATATAAAACATTCTTCGTTAATTGTTAATTATATAAATCAAAACATTTATTATGTTCGCGTCACGATTTAAATATGGTAATAATTATTACTTTATTTTTCTAGTGTTTTCAGACTACCATTAATCACCGTTTGTCTACTATTTATCATTTTAGATTCTGAGAGAAGCACATAGTAAAACCTATTCAAAAGCTTTGTCTATCAATTTTTTTTAGATCAGAAATTGGCTCTGAATTGTAGGTAGGTACTTTAAAGTGAATGTTTTTCACAATTCACAATAATTTTTTCAAAAACAAGAAAAATCTACTTAAAAATTAAAGTAAAAACGATAAAATATGCCATTATACAATAAGGATCTATATATTTATATTCGCGAGATCAATTTAAATAATTTAGTTGTAACTCCAAAAAAAAAGTAGTACAAATAATTTAAAGTTTTTACGCTTTCTCAACAACAGTATAATAAAAACTAAAATTTTTTTTTAAAAAAATGTTAATTTAAATATCTCGTTTTATTGTAAAAATTTTTCTAATAAATATTTAATTCTTCATGTTATGATTTAAAATAATAATACAATCTTACTAATATATTATATGTTGAAAAGATCTGAAAATTTTCCAAAAAACGTTAGTCAATGTTTTTCTAAAATTTAATCGTTTATTATTATACTTTGTAGGAAACTGATAATTTTTTATGTAAAATAACGATGTTTTTCATGACATAGCTGTTGCGGAGGGAGGGGTGGTCAGATTAAATTTAATCTTACCTGACTCAGAAGGCTGCGCACGCCTATGCATAGTATGTAACATATATTATTATATATGTTTTTTTTTATAAAACTAAATAAATTCAGTATTTTACTAATATAAATAAAAATATGAATTTTTGGGTCAGTTATAGGTAAATTGGGAATATTGTTTATGGAAAAAATAAAATGAGACAAACAAATTGGGAAAATTGTACTGGGAAGAGTGTTATTATAATCTAGAATTACAATGAATTGATTGTATTCAAAATTATTTCTTTAATTGCTCTCTAGGTTAGGAAATACATATAGAAATGAATTTTTAGAGCATTTATTCACTAGCAAAAAAGTTCTTATTGCAAAATAAATAGACTCTTAACTAAAAAATGTTTTTTCCCTTAACTATTTTACCTATCTCTGTTTTTAATTTTTGTAGGAATGAAAATGAAGGTTTACAATATGTGGAACAACTTATGATCAGACAACATGTTGATTTAGCATCAGAAAATTTAAGTTCCGGATCATCGGAAGAGGTGAGTACTATATTATATGGGAAAATATTGATACAAATTATTTTTTCTATTATTATATATTTTATTATTTTATCCCTACGGACAATTAAATGGATCACATCATATACCCCTTGGTTTATGACATTTTTAAGATCCCGTAATACTAAACCAGCTAATTAGGACTGTTATTTCCCTTACACTTTTACTACAATCACAAAGTGTCATATTTCAAATTAAGTTTAGGAATATGCTGCCATTATCTTTTTGCGCTGGAAGTACAGGATTTAAAATTGAATAATGTGCATTTTATATGTTGATAGATTAGTTAAGCATAACACTGATTTTTCCATTACAATTATGTAATATATTTGAGCATTTGTTTATTCTTAATTAATTATGAATTTTAATCTGAAATGTTAAGTTTAATTTTTGTTAAGTACTTGTTTGTACTTCTACTATTTGAAACCAATTCACCGTGATTATAATAATATTAAGTTTATAATTTAAATTTATTAATTCACATTCATTATAGAAAACAATATTAAATGAATAATTAAATATATATATATATATATAATATTTAAAGTCTAAAAATTTTAATTGTATAAATTATTTTAAATAAAATTTAAACACGGATTCCCGAATAATGATTTGTATATTCAATACAGGTGTATCTGGATTTTAATTATAAGTGTATTTCGTTTCACGGGTATTAATACATTTAAGATACGTGTACACGAGACCCGTGTGCATGTGTTGGTTAATAACCGGTGAAAATTGGAAGCCCTACTTCAGAGAGACCTTGATGCGATTGGTATATGGGTTAAAAACATAGGACTTGAGTATAATATTTAAAAGTGTCTTTCTATGACTTTCCACAGAACCTAATTTACTATTGTGTCTAATTACACTCTTTATGATTTCTTACTTTCTTATGCTGGTAGTATAGTAAATTATTTGGTTATTACTCTTGAATGGGAATAACATTTCATTATCATACCGAAAAATTCTGCTGCAAGACCCTGAAAACACTTGGTTTCATAAAAAGGGTCAGTCTCCCTGAAATTTAACTTGATATCACCACGTTATTTTGTGAACTAGTCAGGTCTATCCTAGAGTATGGCGTTGTTATATGGGACCCGTTTACTGTGAGCAGTATAAACCAGTAAAAGAGGGTACAACATAAATTATTAAGTTTTGCTGCTATGGTACTTCATATTGATCACATGCCACATGAGTATGATCCTGTACTTAAGCAACTTGGATTAACAAACTTATCTGATAGACGGGTATCTGCTAACAAAGTGTTCCTATGTAATCTCAAATGGCTCTATAGACTGTCCTGTATTATGAAGTCGGCTTAATTTTAAAATCCCTAGTTTCCACTCTCACGCATATCCATTTTTCATTCCTCTGTGCACCACCAATCACTCTCGTAATAGACCTATATTTAGAATAAAGCATATTGCTAATGAGGACACATAGTTTTATTTTTCTTAATCAATTGTAATAATATCTTTATGTCAATGTAATTTACATGTATTTCCCTGTAATTAATATTATGTATACATTTTTCTGTAGTTTGGGCTAAGGGCCGTTTTGTAATAAAAATAAAATAAAAAAATAAAAATGTGTAAGATATATTGTATTATATAAATACTCCATAATGTTAATTATTAATATTGGGTATTAATCTGAATAAAATTATAGTATAATATTCTCCAGAACATTGAAAATCCCGAATTTGATACTATCAATCAAAGAATATTTAAAGATGAAACCTTATACATTCCTGTTGAAATTAACATCGAGTCTCAGGCAGAAATCGATAAAATTATTAAAAAAACTGAAGACGCAACAATAAAAGAGTTTTTAGCTGAAGTTAAGCTGAGATTGAAGGAGATACAAAAGAAAATACCAGCTGAAAACTCACTTGGGTTTCCAAAAAAACAACCAATTGAAGAACAATTGAGGTATGTTATTATACGACTAGGTAAAATACTTTTGGTTATTTAGATAGTCTTCGGGCGAATGCTGTTTTTGAAAATTAACACCAACTTGTAAATAACTAAATAAAATTGTTTGAAAACGTATAAAATTTAAGAAACATTTTTATATTCCATTATAATAAAAACAATCTCTAAATTATTTTAGATTTTGAGTGAAGAAACTAATAATAATTTTTACTCATTATTTATTTTTGATTTATTTGATTTATTTATTATTTTTTTCATGACTATATGTTTTCATATAAAAATACTTGCCCATATATTTCAAACAACAATTTTTTGAAAACCTCTTGATTGTAAGAGACTATTTTTCAAAATTCAATTGTTTTCTCAAAATTTGAGAAAACACTAACAAAAATTTGACAACAAAGACTTGGATATTATATTTTTTTTTTCTTCCAAACTTTATGAAAATTTAAACATAAATACACAATAATATGAGAAATATGTTGGCACAAGGAATTTTGTCATATCTATTTACTTTTTGTTTTTAGTAAAATAGTCTTTTTTTTTTTTTTTCTATAAAGAAAAGTAATGTCAAGTAATTTAATGTAAAAAAAACTAAAGTAAAGTAAAGCATTGACATGAAAGCCAGACATACTTCGCACCATGGGTTTTTGAAATTGGCTCTGAATTGTAGGTAGGTAGGTACTTTAAAGTGAATGTTTTTCACAATTCACAATAATTTTTTCAAAAACAAGAAAAATCTACTAAAAAATTAAAGTAAAAACCATAAAATATGCCATTATATAGATCTATATATTTATATTTGCGAAATCAATTTTAATAATTTAGTTGTAACTCCAAAAAAAAAGTAGTACAAATAACTTAAAGTTTTACCATTTCTCAACAACAATATAATAGAAACTAAAATTTGTTTAAAAAAATGTTGATTTATATATCTCGTTTTATTGTAAATATTTTTTAATAAATATTTAATTCTTGATGTTATGAGCTGAAGAAATAATTCAATCTTACTAATATACGAGTATATGTTGAAAAGATCTGAAAATTTTCCAAAAAACGTTAGTCAATGTTTTTCTATAGTATAATCGTTTAGTATTATACTTTATACGAAACTGAATAGAAAAAAATAAAAAAACGTATACGAAAACTGGAAAAAATGAAATGGGAAAAACAAATTAATAAAATTGTACTGGGAAGAATATTATACAATCTAAACTTACAATGAATTGATTGTAATTAAAATTATTTCTTTAATTGCTCCCTAGGTTAGGAAATGCATATAGAAATGAATTTTTAGAGCATTTATTCACTAGAAAGAAAGTTCTTATTGCAAAATAATTAGATTCTTAACTAAAAAATGTTTTTTCCCTTAATTATTTTACTTATGTCTGTATTTAATTTTTGTAGTAATAAAAATGAAGATTTACTATATGTGGAACAAATTATTATGATTAGACAACATGCTGATTTAGCATCAGAAAATTCAAGTTCCGGATCATCAAAAGAGGTGAGTACTATATTATATGGGAAAGTATTGAAACAAATTATTTTTTCTGTTATTATATATTTTATTATTTTATCCCTACGGACAATTAAATGGACCACTTCATATAACCCTTTGGTTTACGAGTTTTTTAAGATCCCATAATACTATACCAGCTAATAATTAGGAGTGTTACTTCACTTATACTTTTACTACAATCTCAATGTGTCATATTTTAAACCAAGTTTAAGAATATGCTACTATTATCTATTTGCGTTGGAAGTATAGGATTCAAAATTGAATAATGTGTATTTTATATGTTAATACAGTAGTTAAGTATAATACTGATTTTTCCATTAAATTTTCAATTATGTAATGTATTTGAGCATTTGTTTATTCTTAATTATTTATAAATTTTAATCGGAAATGTTAAGTTTAATTTCATTAAGTACCTTGTACTTTTACTATTTGAAACCAATTCACCGTGATTATAATAATATTATGTTTATAATTTAAATTTATTAATTCACATTCATTATAGAAAACAAATGCTTACATACTCTTTATTCACAATAACTACATTAAGACTTATTTTATTATTTATTTTGATTCATCAGACCTAAAATATTTTCTACCCCAAGATTAAAAAATAAATGTAAACAACTTCATAAAAATAAATATTTTTAGAGAAAATCTTAAATAGCCTACTCAGTTACTATTACGAAT
This sequence comes from Stegophylla sp. TES_Ste_2020, assembly GCA_025469315.1. NCBI lineage: Eukaryota > Metazoa > Arthropoda > Insecta > Hemiptera > Aphididae > Stegophylla > Stegophylla sp. TES_Ste_2020. Next base: position 14,895 of record JAIPRM010003659.1, read on the forward strand.
TTTGACTAGAAGAATTTACAAATAGGGAGTTTGGGTTCAATTGTTTCATTAAAGTTTAAATTAGTTGCAAATCTTTTCAATCAAAAGTTCTCAACCTGGTGCGGGGCATTTGCAGTCAAAATATTTCGGACTACCTGTGTATGAAATTTTAGGTTCCATTTGCGATCAAGTATGTACATGATTGTATTTACATACATTGCGGTGTATATCAAAAAAAAAAACGATGACAACTATTTATCTGTTCGAGTGTTCCTATATTCTCGAATGTTATCGTAATGATAATATGAAATAATCTCTGAAAATTTTATGGTACTATAACATTATAATGATAAATTTTGCTTCCCTTCATCCACTTATTTACGTACTGTTGACTTCAAAAACCGCGCACTTGAGATAAAATATAGGAAAAAAACGCACACTTTTTAAAAATGCTGAAACCAAAAGCTGCACATTTTATTATGATCGAAATGTCCGCACATTACACAGCAAGCCAAGGGATTTTTTTGATTTGTGGAGTGAAGCAGAGTCGACCAAAAGTCCGGTGAACTTACCCACGCTAGCGGAGTTATAGAGCAAAATGACGGCGTCGTATTTTAAACATAATTTACCAGTATGTTAACAGATAAATGGTTGTCATATATTTTGGTATATACCATAAATACATTTACATACTATACATATATACTATGTTATGTAATCATACACATACTTGATCGCAAAAGGAACCTTAAATTTTATTCACAGAAAGTCCGAAATATTTTGACCACAAATGTCCACAACCCTCAATTTATTCAGGTCTATTTCCCCTTTTATAAAATTGTATGAGGCCCGCCTCCACCATAAGATTTTTTATTATTGAATGTACTATTTCTATTAAATGTATATTTTAAAATAATATTTTAACCTCTTAAATGCTTTAAATTTTATTTAGAATACTGAACCTCATGCGGAGAGAAGAAAAATAACTATATAGAAACACATGCAAGTTAAAAGGCAACTTATATTGTGTAAGTAACTAATTTGTAGATTTATTTATTTTTTAAATTTGTTATGATCAGTGTCGTATTTTCAAAAATTTCCTAGGGGGGGGGTCCAGAAAATAATGACGAATTTCAATGGTATTATTTTTATTTATATAAAAAACAAGTTTTAACTGTATTAATTATGAAACTGTACATGGAGCATTTTCAAAAATTCGTGTAAAATAGGGAAATTTCCAATAAACTCTAGGACCTTTCCAACAATGACCAACAAATTGAGTATTACATTCCTGAATTATTTTTAGACCGGACTGAAGAAGTTGTGTCATTTGATTTTTCCAGCAACGCATTTTCAAAAATTTATATAAAATAGAAAAACTTTCAACAAACTACAGGACTTTACCAACATTGACCATTAAATTGAGTAGTACATTTTTGAATTATTTTTTGTCATTTTTTAAGAAGTTGCGCCTTTTTTTCGAGTGTCGTATTTTCGAAAATTTGTGTAAAATAGGGAAACGTCCAACAAACTCCGGGTCCTTTCCTAAAATGACCAACAAATTGAGTAGCACATTTCTGAATTATTTTTAGACTGGATTGATGAAGTTGTGCCGTTAGATTTTTCTTGACAAATAATGTATACAGGTATTAATCGTATGTATTACTGCATATAATAAAATTTAAATATCGGCGCCTGGATGGGAGGGATCCAGACCCCTGGACCCTCCCCGTAAATCCGTCAATGGTTATGATACAATTATAACTCGTACAGTATCTTTTGTACGCAAAATATTGTTTGATTACGTAAACTTAATTTGGAACATCTATTATATATGTCTTCTTAAATGTGTAGAAGTAGTTAAGTCAATATTTGCTTAAAGATTCTTAAATAAAAATTTTAGTTTTTTTTTTTAGTTGAATGTGTAGATATCAATTTAATTAGTTACCATAGGAATAAATAAAATAAATAAATTTAATTAGTAAAACAACCACTTTAAAATATAAAATCATCCCTATTTTTTATATCTCTCAATATAAATGTATCAAGAACAGCAAAAAAAAAAAAAAAAATCATAAGAAAATTTTAGATTTTATATTTTAAGTGGAATGAAGAAGTGGTTTTACAATGATGTTTATTATTATTATAACTATACTATTTATATATACTCGTTTTATTATAGAAATACTAGTCCAAAAAATGTATACTTTTTGAACCAAAGTTTTGCTTGTTTAGGTATTTTTTGGAGTTCAACTTCTTATAAACAAAAGATAATAAATTCAAATATATATTTTTTTTACTGTTTAACATATTATTACAAAATAACTGCATTTAATAATATAGGTGTTTACCAGTTGTGACCCATTGACCAATTTTCAACAGAATTGGGTCACGAATTTTTATTACCAGTACACTAGTTGGCTTACGGGATTTACAGGTACTACACTAGTTGGGTTCCTACCACCTATAATACGATTTACAATTTGTTTATGCAGCATTTTATTATAAAATTTAATTTCTTAAACATAAGTAAATTAATAGTATTACAATATATATAAATTTATTATTTTGATAAAAATTTAAATGAAACATAATATTAACATATTCAAATCTATTTACCCTATCTACCCCCATTTATTTTTCAGCCATTTTTTTCTTGAATAAAATTTTCTTTAAGTGAAATGATTTTAATTTTTGAAGTTTACTTTTAACTTTTATGTGGTTATCAATTTGAACATATTATGTGATATTTTCTATAATAGAAATCAATGTACTCTAATGCAATAGTCTCAAAATCTACGAACCTAACTAGTGGGTAACCTTTTATACCCCGGACCGAACTAGTAACTGGTCTTTTTGACCATCTTATCTGGGGACTCAACTCGGATTCGCCCAACAATATTGAGTGCGCTTGACCATTGATAATCTTGGTGAAAAAAATCACTTCATCTAGATATGAAAAACTATGATATGACAAAAAAACGCGGTTGCTGATGATAATAACATATCTTTTTTTTCTGTTAAACAGGTTTTTCCTCGTTTTCTATTATTACATATTATTTCCTTATTTCCTCATTATTAATTTAATTATTAATAAAAATCATCATAATAATAATGTAAAAAAAAAAAATTTATATTTCTAAAATAATAATTATCCTACGCTCTCTTCTGCCGTTCTTGCTGTCTTTTTTTTTTTCACTAATCAGAAAAGCCAATACCAAAAACAATTTCATCGAAATTCAAAAAAAATTAATTATTCTACAATTCAAAAAATTTAAAAATCAATTTTTCACAACGTTCAATTTTTCGTCCGATCCGTTTTTCCCGTTTCTTCAGTCCTCTCGTTCCTATGCGGTCCACCCGGTGTCGCCTGACCCGTCGGCCACGGTGGCTGGCCACAAATGGTTGCCAGGTACGCCGGGCCGCAAGTCCCGTTGAGTGGCCGGCCGGATGAGCTCGCGACGTGCAATCGCCGGGCGTGGGGCGATTCGGAGGTCTTGTATCGCAGCCCAGATTGACACAGTCGATCCTGCCTTTTCACGATCTGCACCAGAAGGTCCGGAAGGACGCACGCCAAACTGGTGGACGACCGAGAGCGACGGACACTAATATGCCGTGGACAATACGATGCTGATAAAATCGTTTTCGAACGTAGCAGGTAAAGGAGTCGACCGAATTTCGTTCGACTATATTATAATAGTTCATTAGCCTTAGCATTTAGCATAGGTGCAATTAAGGGGCTCGGAGGCCCAGCTCCGTCAATATTACTCATAACCCCCATTTGCATTTCGACGAGTTAAAATAATAACATGTTAGCCCTTGCTTTCCAAAATTTTTATTCTAGTTGCTCTAATGACCCTTTAATTATTTTGTTCTGTAAATTTAAACCGTCTGGAAGTTACTCTGGTAAATAAATAACCAAAGAAACTAAACAATCGAGTAATATCAAAATATCAAAGTACAAATAAACGAGTAAATTATTTTTCTAATTCACTTTGTTCGATGTTTTTTGAAATTATCAATACACATGACCTTTTTATTTTATAACTAAATAAACAAATCAAAACATAGACATACCTACCTTTATCCAAACAAATAGATTATAAACTTTATATTACAAACCGTTTTTCATTTAAACAAATAATATTATTTGTTTTGAATATTTTTTTCGCACGAATTATGGGATTATTTTTATGAAAATAAAACCATAATTTTTCTAAAAAAAAATGTTTGCAAAAAAAAAAAAAATTAAGATTTTTTTTGAAAATCAAGTAAGACTGACTGTGTGTGTGATCTAAATGTTCTAGATGAAATTTCCCATACCCATACCCATATTTTAAAAAGAGACATGCTCGATTTACATTTTTCAGAGCGTCCTCCTGGCATACCTGTGTTCGGTCGAAGATCGTTTCGTTTCACCAAAGCGGCATGCGATAAACACGTCCGCCGGCTCTTCCGGCGAGCCCCGAGCGAAAAGTGCGATTGTGAAAAGCCCGGATCATGCCGGTACGACTCCGACGTGCCAGCCATCGTCGACCTAGGCCGCGACACGAGATTCGCTGCACCCGACGATTGCGCGTCAAGTTTCGTCCGCCGCCGTCCATTCTTCGGGTTTCGGTCCTTCCGTACCCAGTACCCATGTACCGCAGTCATAGAGACTGCAGGCTCTATTGACTGCGGTGACGCCGGATTGTCCAACGGCAGAGACGACGAACCGACATCTACAGGACTACATAGTAGATCGGAGCAGGACGAGGACATTCTGAAATGAACAAAATAACAAAATTCCTACAGTGCGATCACATTTCCAGCATCCGGCGTCCGAGAGTTTAAATATTTTAATCTATCGATTTTTTCTCGGTCTACAACTCGACGACATTTTTCTCGTCTGGAGTTTAATCATTATTCTTGTTCAATCAATTAAAACGTCTATTAAGACCAAAACAAAATCCGTGTTCAACAATATATGGTGTAATGTTGCTTTAGAACGACTCGGGCATGTACGCAAAACTGTGTTCTCCTTATTTTCGGAGAAAGTATTGAGTAATTTGGTAAAAGTCACATCCCAAAAGTACCCTCTTGAGCATAATTCTGATTTAAAAAGTTACTGTGTGTAACTTTTGAACAAGTATTTCTATGCGAAAATGTGTTTTTTGCACCTCGGGTGGGATACTTTTAGTGGATGTGATTAATTTTAAAGAAACGATATATCATATCTTCAATAAATCGATTCTGAACAGAGTAATACAACTAATACACTATAATAATTATCAGTTTTAAAGCATTGAGCTAAAAATTATTTTGCTGCATACAATGTAATGTTTACGAAAAACGAAAATTGATTTTCATATGTTCCTTTACACCTAATGAATATGCAATTAGTAATTATAATTAGAAATTATTTCTAATTATAATAAAATAGAAACAACATAATAAAATAATAAAGTGGCTTTAACTATCGTAAATCAACACTAATTTCTTAAACATAATTAATACTAATGTTTGTCGTGTGGCCTCTGATAAGTCAAGGTTGAAAAAAGTGCCAAAAATTATTTTTTACCAGGTAAGGTGGTCGTATCCAAAAAATATGGTTTAGCTACTAGACAGTATGGTACTTAACTTTATTTGTTCCAGTATTTGTTTAGTGAACATTGTTTATTTAAATTATACTCAGTATACCGCATAAGTAAGTACATACTTCAAATTTATTTCGTTTAATTAATAATATAATATTGTCAAATAAAAATTCAAACTCAATTGCTACAACTCCAAATTTCAAAAATTATTGATGAAGAAAATGATCATGATTTCTCAAGTGCATTGGCGCGGGGCCCAAACGAGGGTCCGAGGCGCGGGACCCGGGGCGTGGGCCCTGCTCGCCTCGACCCTACATGTACATATACCTACCTCCATTGTGCGTGCGATGTGTATTCTGTTGCAAACTCATATACAATATAATATAGCAGTGGTTCTCAAAATTTTATAGGAATGCCGCGCTACCAAGCTTATGTAGTCTGAAAATAAATAAATTGTGATGATGAATAATGAACTCATCGATTGAGTTATTATAAAATATTACATTACTTAAGAGAACATCGAACCGACATATTTTGTTGTTTCGATTTAACAAACGAACAATATCATCAAATTAAGCTTCACAGAACGTCAATTGTTATGCCATTTTAATGGTCTTTAGAGCTTTAACACCAACTGTTAATCAAAGAAATTTTCGTAAAATATAGTTCGATATAGACGTTACCTTAGGTTCGAGTTTTACATTTTTTTAAATAGCTATAAATTCTCTTCCAAACAATATTTTATAAAAATAATAATAAATATTCTTTCGAAAATGATATTTTCTTTAATTTTCACAATAGGTGTTAAAACTTAAGTCTACCTAAATGGTGCTACTGACGTTCTGCATAGCCTTATAAGACGACAATACAGGTGTAACAACGTTCCTCTAATGCAATTAAGAAAGATACCCCATTATAAGAACCGTAAGTTTAATCAATTTTGAGCAATAAAAAAGGAAAAAATCCTTTTCAGTTTTATTAAGAAGGGAGCCGTCGGTCGAAAAAGGAGTTTGGAAACCGTTGCAATATAGTATATTTTAATAAAATATACTGTATAACAAATAACAATATGCATACGGACGAAACGAATCACTAGCGTCAAGTATTTTACATATTTACGTCACTTATCTAAGGTGTTACCGTACACTTATGTATGCTTAATAATAATAATGGTATTATTCGTCGGATAATAAATAATTGACGCCTCACCGCCAACGCGGAATAAAAATTACAGGTTGAAAAAGAGTCAAATAAAAAAGTGTGTACTCGCATGTCAGGGTGTTCTTTGCACGTCGGGTGGGATATTCTTGACGGGTGTATTGAATTTTTAAGAAATGATAAATCATTTTTTTAATCAAACGATTCTGAACGGAGCTTCAACTAATACACAATAATAATTATCAGTATTGAAGAATTGAACTTAAATGTTGAACTATAAATTATTTAGTTACATACAACATTTATGAAAAACGAAAATTGATTTTCGACCAGGGGTTGGTACAGATCAAAGTCAATAGAATACACCACGGTTTAAGATATATTTAAGGTATATCTTAAACCATTGTCATAGAATAGTATATTTTATAAACAATGCTTAAACCGTGGAATACCCACTTTCGTATGGAAATACTTGTCCAAAGTTAGTTTTTCAAATTGTTTGAGTTTAAAAGTTGAAAACTCAATAATTTTGTGTCTTTGTGTGTGTCAGATAATAAATGCCTGTATCAAAAATCAAAATACTAAAAACAGCGATAATATGAAAAACATTTTGGCGACGAAAAAATTTGAAAATGTGAAAAAAGTTTGAATTTTCTTATTTTAACATTTTTTTTCTAATCAATTTTTTTCCTTTTCTCAGTTTTTTGTAAGAAATTATTTTTAAAAATATTGGTCTCTTCGTATTAAGACCGTAAAATGTAAATCGTTATAAATTAAATATGGTCATAACTTACTTATAATTTACAAATGAAAATATCATACAACACTTACATATTATGTAATATTTGAAACAATAATTAGTTTAATATACATACCGTAGCGAATAGAGTGTTTACTACCAACTGTGTGTTTGACAGAATCTACGTACTACAGAAACTTGATTATAGGGGTAGTCTGAAAAGAGTTAACAACGTTATTTTGGTTATTGAAGTCTAGTTAATCAAATATTAAGACTGGCAAGCAAAATTTTATTCAAATAATCAAATTATACAAATATCCGTATTCAAACAGTTGTAATTTCAATTATTTGAATACGTCATATTCGATATTACGTTCATTAACGCCTCATTATTACTCAATTATTAAATTTATTGAATAGTAAGATTAATCATATTCAAATTATTCGGCCTATTTGAATATCGATGCATATTCATAAAATTGTAAAGTAATAATTTCAAACATCTTGAGTTAATATTAAAATTATAAATAGTTATATTGGTAAGTCATAATTTTTAGATTCTGAGTGGACTGGTAGTGTTTTCTACAATAATGTTTATTTTTCATTTTTATTTTTCTTAATTTTTACTGTATATACTATTTCGTATGGAATAATTGTCCAACAGTTTCAACCAACCACTTTTTAAATCAGAATTAACCTCTAGATGGTATTTTTAATAGGTCTTTTCTCGAAATTCTCAATACGTTTTCCGAAAATTGGGAAAAAACCATTCGAAATTTGAAAAAACGCCTTTAAAAGCATGATGTTTTCGTGCTTTCAGTTATTAGGTGGATAAAAAATTGGTCGAATACAAAATATATAAATATTATAATATTTTATATAATAATAATAATAATTTAATATAATAATAATATTTGTTTTTTAATAATCTGAACTTAATAATATTAAAGTAAAGTTGTCTGATGTAAACCGAAGGTCCACTCAGAATTATTTTATTGAAATCAAAATTATTTATTTATAATTCTCAATAGTTTTTCCAAAATTTGGGAAAAATGTTTTAAAACATTTTTCTTTATCTAAACTTTAAAACAATTTAAAATACATAGACAATACTATGAAGAATATTTTGGTAAAAGACAATTTTTAATATAATATTATGAACACTACTTTTTTTTTCTTTGTAATATTTTTTTTATTTTTTTTTTTTTAATATTTTAGTAATTAATAATGGCATATAAAACTGGCTGAATAAAAATAAACTTTTTATAAAAATTAAAAATTTAAGACGCTCACTAAATTTCACTTAAGGTGCAAAGAATAATACCCATTGTATGAACTATAAAAATTGTCCTGTGTTTAGGTTCTGAGCGAAGCGAGGGAGCTAGTGTTTTTACAATGATGTTGGCCGCTGATGAACGTAAACGCAAAGTCGTGGTGCGTATATTATAATTGGTCACATAAACATCGCATGACATGTAGCACACGGTTGTGCAAATATAATAGTGTCGCGGTGTCATTACGTGTGTTATCGCCTTTTTGTTGGAGCGCGCATGGACGTATTATAATTTTGATTACGCCCGCGACTGTCATATTAATTAAGTTTTCATTATTCAGTGCATTGTGGCATAATTATGGTGACCAGATGTACTTATTTTTGTAGTGCAGTATTCATTTTAGTTGCATTGTACTAGCGTCCTCAACAATATTGTTAAGTTATGCAATTGTACTCTTTTTTTTTTGGTAATATCGTGAATTAATACATATTTAAAATAAATTGTTCACACTTTATTTTGTTATTTGTTTATGTACAATCTGATGTTTTTCTCCGTAAACATAACCCTACTAATTATAATATTGTAATGATACATCTTTTTACAATTATTATTCAAAGCAATTAGTTGGATCACTCAGTTTTCAGATCACGCTGAACACGATGGTGTGAATTAAAATCCACGTGCAACAATAGTTTTCTATCTGTTTTATTCTATTTTGATAATTCAATATTTTCGGTTATTATACCGATAAACATTTAGGCGGCGTTGCACGGCGCGATGGTGCCACCTCACAATCTGTGCACACCTTAATCGTATCGTGGGATTCCCAACATAATTATATATAATTATGTACACTTTATATTACTATTATATAAACTATGCCGATAATTTGACAAAAGGATTCGTGTTTCATTTTTATTAATAGTGACATACTATTCAGTGTTTATACAGGTTAACATACTATATATATTTATGTATAACTACGGTTTCAAATATCCATGTAGTGTTACAGTATAGTTCGCACGTTTTTTGTTCGATATGAACAACACACACTATCCGCTTTGTCTCTTTATCAGTATTTGAACAATACTGACCTTTTTTTTTTTCTTATATTATTAACTTCCTTCGTTCAGAATCGTTTTAAAGAAGAAATGATTTATCGTTTCTTTAAAATTTAATACGCCCGTCAAGAGAATACCACCCATCGTGCGAAGTATGTCCGGCTTTTTTTATTTTAATTATTTCGTATAAATTAAATTTCATTAATTAACTATATATTAAATAAGCAAAAAAGAAATATTCTAAACAAAAAAAAAAAAAATGCTCAACAGAAATTTTGGAATGGTATGGGGATAACAACTGATAAAGTACTAGGTCAAAGAACATCTATACTGGAAATTGACAAGAAGATTCATTAAAAATCCATAAGAATCGAAAAAAAAAGCCGGACATACTTCGCACGATGGGTGTACTTCGCATGACTGGTGGTATTCTCTTGACAGGTGTATTAAATTTTAAAGAAACGATAAATCATTTCTTTAGTAAAACGATTCTGAACGAAGGAGTTAATAAAAAAAATTTTCAAAAAATGTCCAAAATTTTTTTTCACATTTTCAAAATTTTCTTGCACCAAAATCTTTTTTTATAGGATTTTCTATTTATGTTTAAATTTTCATAAAATTCGGATCAAAAAATGATTGTTTCCGAGTCGTTTTTGTCAAATTTTGGGTAGTTTTTTCCAAA